>JAODUH010065143.1:0-41557 GCA_027564835.1 Typhlichthys subterraneus
CCTGTTGAAGAATTAAACTATTGACATAACATCCTATTGTCTAAAGCCTGTCCCTCTGGGGGTTTACACTCACCTGCGCTAAGCGTAACACATATGAGCTTAAAAAAAAGCCTACACACACACACATACACATGCATGCACGCACACGCCCACACATTGTGCCTTATTGTTCATAATTTTAAGTCAACGTGTTAAGACAAATTTGCACTCAAAATATATAGTTGTGTCTGCACAGTGCAGTGCCACATCTTTCTCAAGCTGTCTGGAGCCCGTTACAGTAGGCAGCCCTATTTGCCCTTTAGAAGCTAAGTAAGCTAATTGATATTGCTGTGAAGAAGGCTTTCTGTGCTTGCACTCCTCGAGGACTGTTCATATTAATGTGCTACTGTCTCTGCGATGGCAGTTTGGAATTTGAATGGTGTGCCATAGGGATGCTGGACAGTTCCACTATGCCACAAAATGACAATTGAACAAGTCCCAAGCCTGGACAATAGTACTTCTGGCTGCCTCTGAGAAGGAGAAGCTCGATCTACAGACCTCACAGGACCGGCTGTCATGACTCTACCATTATCTCCCTCCAGAATGAGGTCATCCTGTCATTTGGAGACCATAGAAACACAGAGTCCTCATACTCACATATTCCCCTGTTTCTCCCATCAGGTGCATTCAAATGCATTAAGTCGCTTGTTGACATTCTTTGATAAATCTCTCACACAATTTAGGATGGCAACTCACCACCCATACCCAAACACACACACACACACACACACACACACACACACACCGTGAAGGAAGAAAATCCTTATTGCATTTGCTAAGCTGCAAAGACATTGAAAAGTCTGTGAATAAACTAATGTATAATATCATGATGAGGAACACCATGATGAAGAACCACCTGAATATCACATAAACCACATGAAATCACATGACTTTCATGACTTTCCTTTGTGTAAGGTTTTCAAATCTCCAAATAACACCAAGCCTCTTTTATAGCAGAACTAGTCTGGCCCGAAGGCTTTCGGGACCCCCAGATCACTAATGGTGTGTGGGAAGTTCTTAGATACATTAGCTCCAGTTCCAAATCCATTTCCTTTTCAATTATGTCAAGAGCAGCCTTTGAAGAGCACTTCTGTTTGTTTACACATTGTCGCAGATACTATGTAATGCTTGCCTATATTTTCATAGTGGATTTCAAGGAGCAAAAGGTTGTGGAAAGCAGTGGATTTTCTCAGATCCTACTAGAAGAGTAAGATCACACAATTCAAATGAAACTTGCGGTCAATATCACATTAATTTAAATAGCACTACACATTATAGCGGTTGACTGATACTTAGCGTAATACAATGCAAATGTCTTCTACTTGCATCCAGTCATGTTTGGCAATCCACTAAATTTGACAATTGAACATGTTTAAATTGAACAGCCTCAGGTTTGGTGTTTTATAATCAAAACTATTAATTTCAAAAATTGTCAAAATGGTCAATATTGCAAATCCAGGTCAGGTGAACCACATGGCAACTTCTCACATCTCCTAATAAGAGAGTAAAGAGGGATGCCTGGAGCCTCACCGACGACGGCAATCTGTCCCCACAATGGTGACGCATCGTCAAATTCCCACAAGCCCACAACAAACAGAGGTAGAGAGGGGGCTCTGACGTTGTGCCCAGGCCTAGAACAGGGGAGAGGGGACACAAAGAAGACAGAGGATGCTGATGGTGACTGCGAGAGCAGAAAGCTGTCCCCAGGGGAAGACAATGCTCCTGCATTGCATGTGGCAAACTGAAAGTGCCTACACACAGAGAATTAATGACTCTCATTTATGAGGAGCGCGAGAAGTCCAGTCCGTTGTGGCTGGGGCTGCTACCGGTACCATGAGCCAGATTCTGCCCGCATTACTTTTGTAGTCCAAAGATAGGCCACTGGCCAAGCGGAGGAAATCTTGTTATCATCCCAACACAGCCATGCAAATACACCAATCTTGTCTTATTTGCAGAGAAGGCTAAACAAACAATGACTGAGTATCTGGTTCACTTCTGAGCTGAAATGAAAAAAGTAAACAGTGAAACCACGAGCAATGGAAGAGGTGTTATAAACATGTTGATTTATATTGTCTTGCTTACCAGCTAAGAAACCCAAGGAGCAGATACAGTTATATTATTTTCACTGTTCCTTTATCCAGATTGATTCCCACTTAACATCAGGCCCTGTCCGCAACAAGCAACCTCCAGCTGACAAGGACGAATAAGGAAAGTAAAAAAAGTCTCATCCATGGCTCTCTGGTTCTGAAGATATCCACGGGATGAAAAATGACTCTGGTGTAATTTGGATTCTGTAAAGCGTAGCTCATCTGTGGCTCAGTCAACCAAATAATGGCGCTATATTAAACTGTGAAGAAATTGCGAGGTGAAAAAAAAAGCATACTGTCCCTTGGTCACAATTTGTCCTGGTTAAAAAAAAAAAAAAAGTCCTTGAGCGTTCAGAGATGCACACCGAGATGTACCGCTCACACAACACACAGATGCCCAAACCAACAAGCTCACAAACCTCACAATGTGGATTGTCTGAACACACACACACACACGCACACACAGCTCACAAGTCAAGCAAACACAAAAACGTGAACCATGCAAACACACACACGCGTACGGACACATGCACACACATAAAAGCAAAAGCACAAATACCTTTTGTAATAATTGGGGCTTTTAAGGTTCTTTTAAAATACATTGTAATAAAACACATAAAGACAATACCCTCAAAGTGGCAGGAATTACATTTCTTATCACCTTAAAAGCTTTAGTGAAATGCAAATGTTCTCCTGCCCTATGAAACGCTCCCAATACATTGAACATTTCCATGGCTACAAAAAGCTAGCAATACTGAAACGCTTCGGCTTGAACCTCAGGAGATTGTTAAGGTTCAGGCTCACAGAGAGACAACATACAGGCGTAACATCTTCCGTCTTGATACGGGGATCAGAGAAGGCCTGCTTTAACATGCGTCAAGCCAGATAGATTTTCAACTTGCAACCCATTTAATGTGTGGCAAACAAATAGAAAACAGATCTGCCATTGCAATCAGCTCATCATTTTAATACAAGCCAAGCATGTGTCACAGATACCTCCTTAATTGAGACTCAGCCCAGACCTGACACTGGTTTACTTTCATCTATAAGGGGATGAAAATAGCTTGTTATGCATGGAAATGGAGCCTAAAATATATAAAGCTCTCCATCCATGACATCCAGTTTGACTGTGCAGTAAGACACATGTAAACTGCAAATTATTCTGTTAACACACAAAATAATAGCTTTAGTTGCAGCTGAAACATGTTATATCCAGCCCCTGTCACCCAGTTGTTAATGGAGCAGTAACTGTGATGACAAAAATTATGTCAGGACAAAAGCCGTGTGTCGGCCAGCTCTGACACTGCGCTACACCGCTAATGAAACTAAGCAGCGTAATCCAATAACGAGATATTTCTAGCGTATCCCGTTACTAATGGGGTCGAAGATGTCAGAGAATTTCACCACCACATCTGTCTATGTAAACTGACAGGGGTATTTTAGGTATTTTACCCACATGGGAGAAATCCTTTCCACTAAGCCAACATGCTGTTCCCCTCATCGTGTAAGACCACATATTTTGGAACACTGTATTGCCACAAAACCCCAGATGTGATCTCTAGATGTTCAGCTGAGAACAGAGGTGATGATGATAAAAATAATATACTGTATGTCACACCCAACTCTCTAGCACAACCATCCAAATACCTAGTAACATAAAAACATAAAAACTTAGTAACATAAAAACACTAACCAACAAATTAATATTCTTCCAGTAGGGCCCAGATGAGAAAAACACGTCTGTCTCTAAAAAGTCTTTACCTATTTATAATTACACAGATGGAGAATATTCACATATTTATAATGCTATTAGTGAGTAAGCTAAATAAATGTGGGTTTTATGTTTGCTTGTTTTTTGCTATATTTGCCATTACACAGGAAAATATAGGGTAAAACAATATCATACACTTTGTTATATGTGTTATGCACTATGTAACATATGTAAGTTCTGTATATGTAACACGTAAGCTGTCAGCACAAATTGTGTGCTTTTAAACTTCAGCGTTGGAGAAGTGCCAACATATTCAGTAAATGTTGTCATGGTCGGGGTGCCTACAGTCCAAAGGGAAATAGATCCGTAATTTATTTCGAGTGTACTTTGGCAATGCCAGACTCATTAAACCAGCCATCTCTCCTAACAGCCCTGACCATTCAGCCTACACCGTTCTCACCAATGGGAGCAATAATTAGTTCCTCAGTATTATTTCCATGGCAGCAGGTGTCACAAAGGATGTACACACACTCATTCGTATTTGCTTAACCTAGCATCCATGTGCTCCAGTCAGTGGCACAGAAATTAAGTAACGCAAACAGACATTATAAATACATTAATTTCAGGTGGCAGGATTGGTGGTTACATTTAGAGAGGTTTGAGCAAAACCATGTATGTTTCCATGCAACTATGTAACCCCTAGATGCAAACGTAGACCACACTCTCAGGAAAGCCTCTTGGCTAACAGAATACAGGTTGCAGCTTACATTATGACTGTTGATACATCATACACATTTTCTTTGCTACATTACATCACAGAGGGGACCCCATGAAATCTGAAGACAATGATGGCCAGTCAGATGAGGCATATAATGAAATCTGCATATTCAATTAACTCCTCTATTTCCTCAGCTGTGGGCGGTAAGTGGCATCATTGTCTGTTGGATTTTCTAGCTTCGTCTAAGACATGGGGACCTGTGGAAGCTTTTAATGCTCTGCCGCTGCCGAGAGCCCGGGCTCTCTGATGGCCAATCTAGCTCTGATTGCAGTCAGAGGTATTATTATTAGGCGCATCGTCAGACTGAAAGGCAGCGCACTCACTGCAGTCTGATTACTCTCTGACGACAGAAGATGCCAGCCGTGGAGGCTGTTGTCTCATGTAGGAAACTAGTCAGCCACAGAGCAAGCAGATATGTCAATCGTGACATACAGTAAAAGACAGCATGCTGCATAACAACAACCGTTATGTTAAGTAATGGCCAGATGAAAGCACTTGTGTGACAAGTAGGCTGTTACTTTACAGTATTAAAACATATCGGCACAGCACAGGAAATTAATTGATCATGTTATTTAGAGGTTAAAAAAGAGATTATACTAGATAAATAAATAAAAAACTATACGTATTCAGTGCTCATTACTGTCTCAAGGCCAAGCATTCAGACCCATCACATTCAGAATAAGAAATTAAATTCTCTTCATATATTTCTGAAATATAAGATACGATTCACAGTATCCGTGTTTAAACAAATCTAAAAGGAACAACTGTAATGAAAAGGATCCCCATCTTCAGACCCTCCAGGCCATTCCAGAGGAGAAAATACATTGGCCAAGGTGTGAGGCTGTAATTTTCAGCTATGGGCAGTTCCCCCTTGGTGTGCGTGGAGGCTTTCATTTTTTTCCCCTCTATATTTTATTCATGAGGAAATTTTCACAAAGGATATGTTGCTGGCTTGAATTTTTATAAACTGTGAGGTTGTGGCTGGCTCTTGTTTCCAAGTGAAACAAATCACCTAATTAAAAAGAAATGAGCTGATAAAATCGATGCAGATCATTTCCAATGTGGTGACATCTCTCCAGGGAGAACTATAACGGCCCATGTAACAGCAATGCGACACGAAGGCACACCGAGGGACAAAATAGTAAAGCAGTTCACTTTAGAACAACTTAAGTCAAACGCTGGTCTTGCTGTGAGCGTCGCAATGGAGTAGGAGGGAAACTACGTTTCCATCATTGGTGTCAACGTGTCAACACAAAAAATGATAATGACGATAAGGGTGTAAAATACAGGCAATATTCATCTTTGCTGCATGTGACTGATGTTCAAACGACGCCAGCGCGTACAGGCATCCATTCAGAGGTACAGGCTGATAAACTACATCATCAAAAACATTCAAAACAGCCCACTTTGGTACATTCCACAACAACAACAGCAATAAAGATAATTTTCCAAGTAGAACATCTTAACACCTCAAAGACAAGTGAACACGGTTTAAGTAGCTGTTTTACTAAATCCACCCAGGGATGGACTCATAAGGCTTAATACGTCTCAAAGGAGCTTTCACATGAGGTCTACTCAGGTGCCAAAAAAAAAAAAAAAAAACACAGCTGCTCATCAACAACTCTGTGCCTTCTCTAATTAAAACAGAATCCCTTTCCTAATATTCCACACAACTGGACGAAAAAATATATTTTGCGCGTACAATTACCACATCATAAAAACAGACATATAACGACAATTCATTTATGTTCCACAAATGTATCGCAATAATAAAATATTGTAAGGCATGTTTCTCTAAATTATGCGCTAAACAATTTTTTACTTGATGTGTAGAAAAGTGAGAGGTCAACTTTGATTTACTTTCTAATGGTAGCACATGGATTAGAGACTGGCTACCCCGTGGAATCCATATAATCCTTGATATATTTTAATTACATCAATAAAAAAAGAGTGAAAAAACACACAGTCCTATTTTACAGATAACATATTTGCATATAGATGTGTGTCTCTCTTCGATCGAGGTTCTAAAAACAATATGCATTTGCCTAATGGTAAAAGATGAAAGTTGCCCAGAGCACAGCAAATCACGGTTAATCAATCTGGCATCTCATTAACTCTCGCTACGGTGTTGTAGAAATGCATGACCGTTAGCTATGGCTAAGCTTGCGGCGGTCTTTGTGGTGTGTTTTTACATTAGCATCTATAAGTTGATGGCCTTGTGAAACCTTCTGAAACCTTATTAGTTCCTGGAATATCACCATGCTTCATGTGAAATACCAATATGAGAACAACTTATTTAAATGTGAACTGGACCTGGAAGCCTGAGATCACACAAGTGATCTTTGGAGCCAGTAGCCACCTTCTGTTTAAAGTAAAATATCAGCCACTTGGCTTGGCCCATTTGCCTCATGCCTAGGGCAAGGAAATGAACCAAGTGGCCAGCCCTCCCATTTAAGACGGAAATAAAATAAAGAAAATGCCTCCTTAATATAAATCAAAGTGAGATAATTCCCAAGGACATTTATATTAGGGTAGCTCATGGTGTACGTATATACTGTACACAGTCTCCTTAGTACCAAAGCATGTGCACATATGACAAAACAATATAGCAATGGAAAACTGTTTTAAAATGGAGTATTCACTCAAAAGTCACTGTATTTCATCTGAATTGTTATAGGGTACGGCATGGATTTACCCTGCATGCCAAGTCATAAAAATACGACCATTATTTTGTTGTATGGGCGTGACCATCCTTTACAAAGTAAATCACAGCTGTTCTTGATGCACACATCTGTTAAAGCCCGCCTTTGGCCACAACAGTCCCTCTTCACCCACCAGTCACAGCACAGATAAATGAAGGTCAGGCCGTTGCTAATGCAAACTGGTACCTTTTTTGTTCCACCTTCTGTCAGAAACTCAAATTCATTAAGCCAGCCTGTGTTTTATCCCTGCTAGTGGAGTTGTGCAATGAGGTGGCGCTGAGGGGAAAATCATTGCTATCAAAGGGCTCAGCCTGCAGCTGAAAAGGATTTCCTGCTCTTTGGTTGAATTAGTTTTTCACCTCCCCAATATCTTGTCTTCCCTGGTCAGTGGAGCAGGCATATGATGTTGGTCTGAATAAATGCCACAGGAATCAAGATGAATATCTTAGCTTAAAGTCTGTGCAGGCTCTGTATAAGACTCCCGGGCTTTTGTGTCCTATTTCAGTGTGGCTCGTGAAGCCACCAAGCTCTTTATCCCCACAGACTGACACAGCTTCAGGACTTCCAAATGTCCACTGGGCACTAAACATGAGTACAGATATCATGGCTGAATAATATCCATTTACTGTTTCATGGAGAATCTAAGAGTTTAATGTAGGCATGCCAGCATGAATACCAATTTCCTATATGGCATTAAACAGGCATTAATCTGCCTTTCTGCACAAAACGTGAAGAGGACTTACTGACAATTTGCCACCCAAGAGCCAAGTCAATATCTTTTTGTGGTCAGAGCTTGAGCTAATTGAAAATCGTTCAGTCTATAATGAGCATGAAATGTCAGAAAGTCAGAAGATACAGAAATGGCATTTAATCTACACCACTGGGAACAATAAACCAATGGAGATTTCTGGCAAAGACGGAGTGAAATACATAGGCCAGAGTTATGCTAGAAAGTTTAAATTAAACTCAAGAATTGTGTAACAATGTAACAAAGCTCATCCCGGGTTGATGTTATACATATCAATGCCTGTTGGTTTAGTATAGCTGGGAAAATATGCAAAATCCCAATGGCAAAGAGGTGCCGTTATTGCCTAATTTAGATGATACCTGGCTCCCCATTGCACTGGTCAATTAACCAATACCATGCTGGTAGAATTATTAAATCGATGGTACGAAATTGAGCTTGCAAAGCACCCTTACACCATCATCGCCAATTCCACCATTCTTCAGCTTGACATTCAACAGCGCTAATTGCTTGGCCAATTATCCCATTGAGTTCCACTGACATTCTTATTGAGTTAAATGACAAAAGTGAGTTAACACTGACAAATACTGGTGAGGTGATGGTTATGGAATGGGTTACCTAGCAATGATTTGGGGGAAAATCTAGATTTGGTAATGATAATTTATGGAATATGAAAAGGGAAAACACAATATTCTCAAAATGTAGCTTTCATGGCAGAAGTCAAAATACATTAATTTCTCTATAGGTATAGATGTATTACATCACCAGTATGCTGTACTGTTATCTGTTATCTGTTATCGATACATTCAAGTATGTGTCATGCAAGTATGTCTATTTCACTTCTATTATTGAAGGAGCCTTGTTAAGACCTTGAAATACAGCATGTTCCACAATGTGTGAAGAACGTTGTTAGTGAGTCAACCCCCATATAACTATTCAGACATCCAACATTCTATAATGTAACAAAACATACAAAGAATCACCAAAACCTCATATTACTCCAATGGCTATAGCCTTAAAAAACTATCAAATAAAATATAAACAACTTGTCCACTTGTCAACAATCTATTAAAGTGTAAAAGAGCTCCATGTAAATAAAATCTGGTTAAATCTGGTAATTTCCCGAAATGCTACAACTGGCCTTCTCAACCTGAGGAAACCTGGCAATGTTAATGGTGTGCATAAACATCACATTGTAGCCTATTACAGACCAGGAATAAGCCTCTGATAGTTCCTGCCATTATACAATTTTTGCCAAAAGCCATTACTTGCAGTCCTACCAGTTCAGAATTTGAACATAGGAAAACACCAGAAAAGGTTGAAATAAATATATAAAATGTTGTGCTCATCATTTAAATATTTGTCTCCATGGTGAATATGCTCCTGATGAACGTCATCACAAAGCTCAAAGATCCCTGTGGAGCACAACTGTTCTGCCTGGGTTTAACACAGCGGGAAAGCATACTTTATGGCATGCATGACACATTTCATCCAGGGAATAGCAAAGTAAAGAATGACAGTTGAAATGTGTCAGTGTGTAACCAATGTTGTCACATGACACCAAATACCAAGCAAAATGGGATTTTGTGAGAGTATTTTATGATTGTAAAATATTTTTGTATTAATCATTTTTTTTTTTTTAAACAACATACAAATAGTGTTTAATAATGATTTAGTTTAGTGGTTGTATGTATGTATGTATATATATATATATAATTGTGTATTATATTATCTGGGCCAGTGTTGCGTGCGACTATTTGTGCAGAGGTGGATGTATCAGGTCCAGACAGTAAAGACCCTGACTATTTGCTCCAGCCATGCAAAGCCACAGCTCCTCTCAGCTAGGGGAAATCATTAGGCTATTGGTTCAGGTGATGGGTGAAGCAAATACCTGGTTATCGGCAGCAGTGGCTAGAGATCTGAAACTTTGGTGGGGCATATTCATAAAGATCTACAGTATTATGTTGATATAGTTTTGAACCATGACTATAGTCTTGGCTCTCTGACCCCCCTTAATTCCCTCGTCGGGGGAAAAAAATAATCAAAGCGCACACACCCCGAGTTTATAGGCCTACTATGTGAGATACATAAGCATTACCCGTAAGCACGTAAATGTGCAGGCAAAATGACCATAGACTCTGCGGACATTATAGCCTACATGCACTGTTACTGATGACTTGGTTTTTAGGGTAATAGGTTAATAATGCTATATTTTAGTTTTATGTTCATAGTATTTAGCAAATAAATTAAACAAAACAACTTTTCAACAATAATGCATTTTTATTTTAATTTCAACACGTCACGGACCACGGTTTCACACAAATCCTACTACATATAAAGTAGGAAATATTCATACGTTCTACGACCGTGAAAATGTTCGATCAAATGATCTACCTTTGTCATTTGTCTTTTGAATAATGTGCATGTCTGGCTTATCAGGACCAAGTTCCTCGATAGCTCTCTTTTCTTGGATAGAAAGTCTCTCAAACACATTCTCTAAAAGAAACTTCACGCTAATGCACACCGGCTTCAATTGTTCAACACTACTCACCAGTTTGACATTGAACAGGCAGTGTGGACTTATTTTGTGATTATGCTACATTGGGAGCTTTTGTCAGCAGCAGAGCAGAAGAATTTCTGCCCTAATGGATTCGATTTGGGTCGCACTAGAACTGCAACACTGAGGGGCGCTGTGGAGTTTCTGTGAGCAGAGACACACTGCCCACTTGAAAGGTACTACGCTATAGCACTTGTAGTGAGAAGTGTATAACAGATGAGGTGAAACTCACAAAATCCGTTAAACAAACACAGTTGGTGTTGTACGACTTAGAGAAACATACAATTATTAACTCCAAATTAGAAAATGTATCTAATACATTATTAAAAATATAACAATGGATTTACTTTATAGTTCTATGTTTTCAAGAGGATGAATATTTGGTAGGGCACTGTCCCACCTGCCCATATGGAGGAGCCGTGGCTGGTTATCGGTTGTACTTGCCTATATGTACAGTTAGTGTGTGTATATATATACTTCTTTTGTTTTATTGCTGCATTACTGCAAACGTTCTTACCAATGTATTGATTCCACTCTGGATCCAGGTCTGCTTGGTTGGCCAGGCAACCCTTCATGACATTCAGGCAGTAGTTCTTACAGGGTTTAACTGCTGGCATGGCCTGGCAGAAGGGGCAGTACAGCATCTTAGTGAGCGCTCGGATGCAGACAGGAGTGCTGCTTACCTGCGGGGGGAGCAAAGTGGCAGTTTAGCTGCTCTGGGATAACATCCCTTGGATCAAAACACAGGCTTGGCACCATCATGTTCACTTTTATGTATATGTGCACACACAATATTGACCGACATCTGAAACGATATGAGAGTTCAGCTCTTTGGCAATAAGAGCAATATTTTGAAAGCAAGACATGATCTAGGGAATAGTGTGTTTTACATGTAATTATATTATATCTAAAGAATTATCAAGAATAAACAAATGCTGTTGAATATCGTAACATTTTTATGAAGTGAAATGAGTCGCTGTGAAAGTGTCAAAATCAAAGACATAGTTAGACAAGCTAATTGCTGAGTACATTACTTATACAGTGTGTATTTCCATAAAACTATGTTTACAGAAATATGTAGTGATGATAAATGAACAGAAAGCACGCAACCAGCAACAACATTTGTCAATAACTCAATATCTAGATATTTCAGACGCTTTAGGTTCAAAGCTCCTGGGTAACAGATAATGGCTTTCCCAAAACACCAATGCAGACACACAGTCTGAGCATATTCTTACACATCTTATCAGGGTGCGTATAGAGGCTGTATGTGCATGTGTGTATTGTCTCTCTCTCTCTCTCTCTCTCTCTCTCTCTCTCTCTCTCTCTCTCTCTCTCTCTCAAACATCCTCGCTGCATACACCTGAATGCTAAATAACCTTCCTCTTTCACTCCGCTCTAATTATAAACTAAAGATGCTTTCCACAAGATCCCCACTTTCTGCAGAAAGCTGCTTTATTGCTGTCATTTTTTTTTTCTTGTAGAATATCTCCTTGGAATTCCTTCAAAATCTCTTACAAAAAAAAAGAAACACATCCCTGCTGTGAAAGAACAAATACAGTCACCTGTTAGGTGAATCAGTTTACGGCGTTCATGCCGAATGCAACGGGGAGAAAACAGGAAGGAGAGTTGTCACGTCCCAAATTAAACTACAAAAAAGGCATCCAAAAAATGGTGTAAGGTGAGAAGAGCTCTGCTGAAAGTTTCAGTCAGGAGTGGTTTCAAGCAGTGGTTTCTGCCTAAATGTTTGATGTGAAGGGCTTAGCGACACACTTTCAGCCCTTCAATACTGTAAGCATCGAGACAGGAATGGAGCCATCATCTCGCTCTGCTCAAACGGGCTGGGAGATCAAACAGACCCTCTCAAACAAACAGGTAACCTTTTGGCAAACAGGAGACTGCTAACTATGTTTGTCAGCCAACTACACACGGCTTATTGATACAACAGTGGAGCCAGCATCCCTTAGAGCTGACACAGGGGTCTTTCAGACTGGATCGGGCAGTATTTTTTTATTTATTGAATTTATTGAAGCGGGGGGGGGGGGACGACAGCTGATAAACAACCTTTATTATTGTTGTCTTAGTTTATTATTATTTATTGTTCTATCTCTACTTGCCAGATTCAGACAAACCTGGAGCGACAGCTAGATAGATATTCTGCACAGGGCATGAAATCACTGCCCCATTACTCAATGGATCCTGACACCAATAAAAGTCTGACATGCTTCTTTCCATATGAAGTATAGTGTAATTTTTTCAAACTGAATATATCAGAATCAAATCGGCATTGCATTGTTGAGACACTACAGTATACAGTACAAGTCAATTAATTGGTCTCTCTGAAACAGTAGTACCGAAATATTCATCCTCATCCTGTGTGCATTAGGCAAGCATACATACTGTGCATACACTCTGTACATACATGAGAGATGAGCGGTTGGTTCCTGAAAACCCCGGGTGTTATGTTGTGTCTCCTAATCTATGAAAAGACATTATGCACTATAGCAGCCACTAGTGTAATTCAATAAACACCCTGGCTGCAACAGGCCTGTATGTCACATCCCACAGTAGCTGTGCCACAGACACCCCTCACTCGGGTGTCTTATTCCATTATGCCCGCACCCAATCCCTCGTGATGAGTTTAAACCCAGAGGATCAAAGGGACGCGTCCCCAGACACATGACCTTTCTCATGGCCCCCCATGAAATGTCAGAGGTGACGTTGGGACATGTACTCAGGCAGGCGCGACTCGCTAAATGCATACTAATCACTCATCCTCAATGGCCCGCGGTGGGGGAACCAGTGCTCTAGAGTCTAGAGTTCAACAAGTTCAACATGGAAAACCCAGAGTGTCATGCATAATCTGATACTATTGTACTATAGTACATCTGCTAAGTCATGGGAACTATCTTCAGTTCTATGATGGCATATCTGCAAAACTGTTCTATAGGCCTGTATGTATACTATTCAAGAAGTCTATAAAAAGGGTATTATCTAGCGGTGCGAAAGGACCTGAGTTCAATCCCTATATTCAGGCTACCTGTAAACATCCTTGGGCAAGAAGCTAAACCACTTCCTCTTCCTTTAACGCTTATAACTCGCTGTAAGTGGTTTTCGGAAAGGTCTCAGCTAAATGATTACGCAAATATTTATAATGGATATGACTGAATGCATATATATACTGAATGTACTGACCTTGTTGGTAGCCTGGTTTCAACAGCAGTGGAAACTGGAAAAGACTGCCGAGAATCGTCTACATTGTTACTTTTATCTTATAAGAAGATATCAGGAAAACAGCGAGGTTGTGGTTGAGCGTAACTAGCCTCAGCTTCTTGCTATTCCTATAATCTTACATGGAAAATGATGAAAACTGCGCATTCTAGATTCTCCCATGGCTTTTTGGAATATAACAGCTGCATTAAGATTGCATCACATCAAAAGGAATGCTCAGGACGCAGCATGATGAATGGATTTTGTACACTGACTTGACAAATATTATGAGACAGAGATACAAACATTGGTGGTGGACATCTCTATTCTGCCCTCTGTTGCAGTTCTCAGCATTTCTCCTGAGAAAATCTAGCTCTACTCGTCTGTTTCTACCACATAGTACCTGCCTTGAGCCTGAAGCGCTTGCAGACATCCACCAAGAGATGCATACACTATATCGTCATAAAGTATCAGGCAGACACTTGCTTTGGGGGAACAATTTGGAGAAACATGAACCCCAAACAGAAATAACGCAATCCTTGGGGCTTGAGGAAAGTTTCAATTATTTTTAATAAAAAATGAATTCAGTTAGCCTCATTACAGTATGTCTACAGCTGAGTTTGTATCCAAATTGAATCAGATGGTCTTTCATTTACATCTTGTAATATTTAGGCGTGAATTAACAACTAATTAGCACTACCTATTCAGTGTGGGCACATTCACTTCAATACATTTTAACATGCCGGTGCAATTAGAATCTATTATCAAGTCAATTGGATGTTTCTCTTGAGCAGGGATTTACCTTAGATACTCTTTGGGCCACTTCACGTCCAACAGAGAGTCCCTGGACAAACGTGCGTGCGGCAATGAACGCCCTGGTAACCTGAGACTTGAGCTTCCTAGGCACGTCTCCGAAGGGCTTGAGCTGGTCCGTGTACTTGCTGATACACTCCAGGTAGTCCTCCGTGATGGCGTACTGGGAGTTGAGCAGCTTGAACATGCGCTCCAGCAACCGCGACCAGAAGTCATTGAGCATTTCCTCCAGGTTAATGTTCCCGCCCGTGTAGTAGCGCTTCAGCTCGGCAAACAGGTTCTGGAAAACCTCGGAGTTCTGCATGTAGGGCTTTCCATATGTCTTCACAAACATCTCGTTCAGGGACCGCTGTGTGTTTTCCAGCAGTTCAAGGAAGAATTCTGGATAAGAAGGAAAAACAAATACATTTTTAGGAAGACATTTCATATAGGTGGCTTTAAATGTACACTCCTTGATTGATACTTTAATTCCTGCTGTCACACATAAAGATGTATGCCGTCACAGCTGTAGGGGGAGAGGTAGAGATTAATGAAAGACACTGAGGTATGGAAAGGCCAACCACTCTCTTAGATTCAGACCAAAGTACAGTTTTTGTCATTCCAGTAAACAATTAGCAATGAGCAATTAACTTAATTAAAATAAATAAATAAAGTTGACTATTAATAGGCTATTTTTATTATTATTATTATTATTATTAATAATAATAATAATAATAATAATAATAATAATAATAATAATAAATACTGTATAGAGATAATTGGAAAGTTAGACCTTAAAATCTGTTGGTCAACACGAAAACACGGAATGCACCAGGAAAATACCAAAAGCCATGTTATTAATTTAATATTGAGGGGAACGTTTGCCCCCCCCCCCTTCAGTAAGCTATATTTGAAATTGCAATGGGAATCTCCCCCATATTTCTAGAAAGCAATAAGGCTTATATTTGTGGAGCAGTATGTCTGTATTTGTCCAAAGGTCTGCTGTAAAATCCATCCTCCTGTACTATAAAAGTTTAAAATATATAGAATATTTATGGATTGTATAGGTTTTCATTGAATAGTAACACCTACTGTACATTCTGTTAGTAAAGTTGTAAAATTAAAGCCTACAAATTACACTTTCACTATTGAAATATACTTAATTATTTCTATGGGTTTTTCTGCATTCTGTCGGCTGGCAATATCCTCTTAATAGACACTGCTTATTGTTAACAGCATGATCCCTGTGGCTAGCCAGAAATTGAAATAAGGTGATACAATATTTCTCCCCAACTGCTTCCACGGTGATGTCTTGGCACTCATAGAGCCAGATTAAATTTGAATAGGTTTCAAAATGCCTCTGCACCATTAGGTGCACAGGGTACAATACTTCAAAACTAATCAGATGAGACATTCATGAGACCCATCATGAAAAGGTGATGAAAGGAAAGACCATTTGTGTCTTTGATTCCTTAGTTTTCTGTTTTGTTATTTTTCCATAACTCATATATTCAAATATATTAAGAGCATTTTGCGCATTTAACTGTAACTATAACACAAACACTTAAATCTTACAAACTAGATAAAGTTATCACATGTACGCATTTGTTGTGACCAGAGACTCTGCCCAGAATGGCCTTCCCTGATCCAGCTACTGTAGCTTCTCAGAACTGTGAAAGTTTCAGTCAGACCTTGATACACTTTATAATTACACAACAATAACAGCAAACAAAGTGCCGTGTCAGACACTTAATCCTATCTGAGCAATTGCATTATTCAGGTCCACTAACAGGTCTACTACCAATTATCATCATGTACCAATATGTTGTTGTTCATGTGTGTGTAAAATAGCTAAAAGGCTTGCATGTTCTAAAGAAGGTTCACTGCATTTCACTAAAAGAAAGGTAACAGAGATGGCCTTTGACCTTTAGTAAACACAACAAAGAGGGGAAATGGAATGCTGGTTGAATTTAATCTTGATTTTTTAACATTTCCCTTTTATATTTTATATAATGCTTTTATTGTTGGATTCAAAAGACAGTCTTTAGGCACATAATTGCAGTGCATTACACAGCTATTTCATGCCCTCATCAACAGAATATTTCTTGCGATACATGAATGACCAGATATTTGCAATTTTTAATTAGCACTTTGCAGTTTCATGCTTTGCGTTTTGAACTTGAACTTGAGCGGCTGGAGAAGTATAGCTTATCAGTGAGTACACGCGAGACTACTCCAACTAAATGAACACGGTGCAGTAATTTAATTACATGAAGTTTCAAGCATGACTTGTCCTTCAATAACTTTACAGCTAATGACAGCTTGAAACTCATTTTCATTAAGAATTTATGGAAAAACTAAATATAGTTCCTTTTCCTATGTTTAGGCATTTCTTTAATATTACCAATATAATTAGCTTTACATCAATTGCTAGAATCTCATAATACTAGCAATATTAATACTAATAATAATAGTAATAATAATAATCATTTTAATAAGTAGAAGAAGAAGGAGGAGGAGAAGGAGGAGAAGGAGGAGGAGAAGGAGGAGGAGAAGATTAACAAAGAACAAGAACAAAGCTTTATTCAACAGTGATTACAAAGAATAATGACACTAAACTCAAGACATCAATATAATTTACTAAATGAGACATTTTAATATAAAGACAATTTACAGCAATATAATACTGGTGAAAAAGACACCGCAGACAAAGAGCTGCTCTAATGGTCTACGCCCATTAGGATGCCAGTACTTCAATCAATCCCCAGTGGAGCGTGTCCAGACCCTATTAACGGAGTGAAATTTGGGTCTGCTAACACCAGGCTAGTCCGATATTGCAGTTTACAAATGCACACGTGAAAACCTAATAGATTCCACTAATCTAGCGCCTACAATGATCCAGCAATCTTAATTCTAACACTCGGTAACTTGTAGCATTCACTACATGTTGCTGATAAAGATGAACATGGCTCCCGTTCGTCAAACTGCACAGAGCTGTTCAGTGGCTAAACGGAGGCGCATTCACACTGATAAAGAAACATGCATGCTCTCTCAGACATCTACTGAGGGTAGCTCTCGAAGATGTCAGACTTTTTTGTACAGGGTTTTCTGGCAATCTTTTTCGGACAGAATGGTTTGTTGTCCTTCATTTACAGCCGTGCTAATGTCTTTCAATTTGTCCGTAACAGAGATCACTGTGAACCGAGCTGACAGCTACCGTGTGTGCCTTTATTAGAAGGTCCCAGTGGGAAGAGGCCTGCAGACAGAAGTTAATTACAGCAAAGTCCCCTGAACTGTGACCAGAAGTAACTTCTATACTAGGGCCTAAAATGGTCCACGTCCCCAAGTAATTGGACTGACCAAAGTCTATAGCACATATCAACATGACAGATGTTCAAAGGACAATATCATAAAAAAAAAGAAAAAATGTGTTTCATAGGACACTTGCACTCTAGCGTTAATCTGGAAACATTGTGTCACAATCCAAAACATGCTAAACACAGCCTTACATGTAAACCTTACATGTTACAAGTAAGCCTTACGTGACACATATACATGTACATGTAACATGTAAACGGGGTGACCTGCATTCATCCCCACCTGGGTGATCAGTCATATCGCCACCCTGTGGCAAAGCTTGCAGCCCTCACATTGACCTAGAGCCTTTATGCCTTTTCACTGACTCGAGTTTGACAAATCACGGGGGACGCAGCCACGTGGAGTGAACACAGCATCCTAATCCAACAGCAGTGGCAGGATATCTTAGAGGTCTTTGAGGTCCTACAGCTTCTTATGAAGGCCTCCATATGAGTATCCTTGAACATAACCAAATTGCACTAAGGCCTTCTTATTTCTAACCGACTCATTGTCGACGTTCAAAAGATAAGTTACTCACAGACGGATTCATATATACTGTATATACACATGTACATATACTGTATATATATATACTGTATATATCTTTTATTTTCTGTATGCCTAGCATAGTGATGCGGATGGAGACGTTCTTAAACTGTATTTATTTATCTATTTATTTGTTGCTTGAAAGTCCTTGTAAATGCACCTTATGATTGTATTGTATGAATCTCTGTGCAATGACAATAAAGGATTATCTTATTATATATATTTTTTTTTTATTTTTTATATATAAACATGTATCACATGTAGTTTCAGTGTATTTTACATCAGCTGTTGGCACAGACCAAAACCTGCATCTTTTCCAAAACACTATTGTGAAAGCCACCTAGCATGCAGTGAAATGTTCCCAGGTGGCAAGACTACACACTTCTATGTGCATATTATTCCTGTGTAAATGAGCAAACCTACTAGCAGTAGCATGGGCAGCCTGTGAAAACATAGTGCCAACTCTGCTCAACATCTAGTGTCCACCCAACATAACAATACCCTGTCAGCGCTGTTACTGTAGTCAAACAGTGCAAAAATCACACCGTTTCTTGGCTTTCATGCAGCAGAGGATAGAATACTATAATTTCCAGCAATGGCACTGAGCTTCTCCCCCCGCAGGACCTCAGCCAATCAGAGGTGGAGGCCATATATCATTGTGTGTTTATCACAACTGTGTGTGATAAGCCACACAGCTTGATGTGTACTGGTCCCAAGCCCCTTTATGAAACCAACACTTCCACCACCAGGCAGACAGCCTCCAATTTGGCCTGTCAATCACCAGGCAGATTTGTGATCGGTTTGAGGGGAAGTGCCTGTGTGAGGGGTCTCCTCTGAGTGCTGGGCTACTGTAGAGAAAATGACAGATTGACCTTTTATGTCTCCATTGGCTTGTTATAATTCCTCTGGGTTGGCTACTCTGAGTCATGCACTGGCAACTAAAAGCAAAAGTAAACATCATCCATGACAATTGATAAATGGGATGGGGGGGGTGCAAGGTTCACAGTCTGTGTATTGTACATGAACACATTGTCTCCACATTAAATCTAAGCGTATATTTGATGATACAGTACATAACACATTTAGACATATAACTTGTACTTAAGCGCTAGTTCGTGAGAACTTACATAACCACGTGTTGAAAAGGATGATTTAAATGACAAGAACATTTCACACGTTTAGAATGTGAGAACAATGTCTCCTCATGTCTTCTTAATGGGATACTGAAAGAAATGTACAGTGAAAACATTCTTATGATTGTCAGATTCTGTCCTTCAGAGTTTCCCTGAAAAGGCTGAATAACCCTGTTATAAGGCACTTAAAACCATATAACCGCGAGTGTCTTCTACAATGCTACTTCTGAGATCTCCACAGTGCATCACGATCTTCTGTATATATACTCATAAATAATCACTTAGAAATGACAATAGATGCCAGCTAGGGCTTTCTCATTTTGGGACCACGTCAATAGCATGTTCCAAATACAGGGTCAATGGAACCATGAACACAATAAAGATAGACTAATTCAGAAACACACTATATAGGGAGGCGACAGGCAACTTTAATATTCTGCTTTACTCCCAGTCCCAACAGAGAGCCAACAATTGATTAGTAATTAAGACCCCAGTCTTAGCCAAGTTTGAACAGGATTCTGTTTTGCTTGTTATTTCTAAAATGTCTCCGGGCACCAAGAAATTACATTCCTGTTTCCTGGGTTCTTGGGAATTTGTTCTCCCTGAAAGACTGAAAATCATAAAACAATGCAAGCATGGCAAGCATTTTAAAACATACATGTGCCAATAACTTGCAGCCTTATTATTGCCATTAATTGTTCAGCTGATTATTTTGTTTTCTCTCCATTATCTTTCAGTATTGCTGTGTAAAAATAACGCTTGAGTACTGCAGGCGATGTCTTTATTTCTGCTTGGTCTTGGCGTAGTTGAGACTGTGGCCTCTCACTGTGACACACAGGCTATGGCGTCAGGTATGCGTAGGCTGGCCTGCTACTGTCAGCAGCAGTAAAGCTCATAGCAGAATTCGCATAAAGAGAAAAGAAATACACAATCACTGATTCTGTGTAGGCGTGTGTATATATCCAGGTGCTAAATACATGTCAAGGAGCATCTAAATGAAATGTACGGTTTTGATATTGAATCGTGTTCCACACTTTTTATCAGGCTATAAAAAAGAGCTTGTGATTTTGTGTAAGACAATACCGTTAAGTTAGCCATAATGTAAACTGGCTAATGAGACAATGTGGTTGTTGGTCATGAATAATACCATTTACTTTACATCAGAAACACAAGCTGGAAAAGGAAAAGTTGCACTCTACCCAAAATCATACAAGTCTGTAGACACCTTTATGGATATAAATACATCTAATAAACCTTTCTATAGCTTGACAGACAATATGCTATAAAGACCCATTGCCTAAAGCTCTTCAGAATGAGTCAGTTGATGGCCTGATGGTCTTTGTTAGCTACTTGAACGGTCTAATGCATGCTTTTACAATTTTGACAGCTACTTTTGCAAATGGGATGAGCTACCTGTGAATATTAACGTAAATGTCAAGCTATTTTCTGACCAACACCTGACATTAAGGACCGTTCTGATATCCTTGTCTGTAGACCTAAGGAAGTTGTTGAAGTCTGCAATAAGTTATCCTTCTTTTTACATTCTTGAGAAAACCTGGCTATTCAACCCACCCAACAATGAATCAAACTGGCCCATTAAACAAAACCTCAATATATTCTGTTTCAATTGAACTGCTTTTAAAATAGTGAAGAGCTAAACTGTAACATTTTGGATTGGTCAATTAGACCCAACCTTGTATATTAATAGTTTTATAACACTTTGATGTGAATTATGTACTTTTACTCAGTAGCCACCTATATTAAATGGCCGCACGTTTACAATACTATATACATTCACACATGCATGTGTGAAACTATCACAGATAACAAAAAAAAAGAACCCCCAGACATGATTGATATTTTTTACCAGATTTTTCACCTTTTGTGTTAGAGTTTATTTACTATAAATATGTACAATACGTAAACTACAAGCTTACTACTAGAAAGAAATAGAAAGAAAGAAAGAAAGAAAGAAAGAAAGAAAGAAAGAAAGAAAGTATTAAACTGATCTATAAATCGTGTAATATCAGGTGAAACTGATCTGTTTCTCTCTTCAGGACCACACAGAGTTCTGAATGTCGTCTATTTCCAGTAGTGGCGGTCAGCTGAGACCTTCGGCCACAAAGGTCCGTGGAGCTGAGATGAGCACACGGCATGCCTCGACACTGACAAAATAATGGAGAGTGGCAGTTAAGTCCCCGGGCGAAGATGGGTGCCTGCAGTCAGGCATTTAAGCACTGCCGGTCAAAGCCCATTTCCTCCCTTACTGGAGCTTTTCTTGTGACACTGACTGTCCTGACAGAGGCCGATCAAAATAACACTTCTTTATTTATGCATGCTTCCTGGAATCACATGTATGCCAAAGACATGCATTCCTGGAAAAACAGACAGACAGCAGCCATGTTGTAACTGAGGCTCTGGGTTGTGCACTTTCTGAGAGACACATGTTGTAACCAAATAGCATCTGCTTGTGAGGGAAACATTAAATCCAGCTGACTACGGAGCTACAGTATACTAATTATCCAGATGTTATGTAGTTATCACAGGACATGAAAAATTATGTCTATATAAAAACAGATATCATTAAATTATGGCTATTTAGCTTCCTGGTCTGGGATTCTAAGTTGACAACAACATTACAGAAGTTTTGTTAGTAGTTAAAGTAAGAGTTAAAGTAAGATTACCTAAATATATTGAATGAATGTCGCCTTTAAGAATGATATTGCATTCATCTATGCTACAATAATTTCAATACACGTCTCATGGCAAGTCATTTTGCATTTAAATTTTGGAAATGCTGGACCACGATATCAAAACATCGCCTGAGGACAGTGGTCTGAAATTATCATCACAAATAATGTTTTAAAATATTTTCTTATTCAGTCTATCTACATTTAGGGTCTTGTGTGTGTGTTTTGTTGACCACAGGAGGTCTGGAGGTCTGTCAAACATATTTTGCCTGTAATATCAGTTTGCCTCAAATATTAACTGGTGCATAAACAGACTCAAGCCATCCCATTCTCCCTTTCTCTCATCCTTTCCTTAGAGCATTAAGACAACATTAACCCGCTTTTGCGTTCCACACTTTGCCAACAAGCTCTTCCATTTTTTATGAGAAGATTGATTGCTGTTTGGCTATGTAAAACCCACATTTGACATGGAGACTAAGTGAAGGGAGTGGGGGTATGTTGGATTTGCTAATGTATAAAATGTTAATACTCCTATACCTTTAGGAATCCAATCAAGCTTAGCTGACAATTTATTGAGACTATTTATGTATGTGCAATGTGCATGCATTTATGTCCATTAGCACATGAGTGGGGGTATGTATTCACTGATTACATTTAAATGAATAGACAACACAAAGACTATTAATAAAACTGCCATATGCAGTTACTGTATACTGACACACATTTGATCTGGAGAGTTATTAGCCTAATACAGAAGACTCTTCCCGACATAATTGACTCATATGGTTTCAAATTGATGCTCACAGACACAGACTGTAGTTTATTAGTGTATCTGCAAATGTCTGGCTATGAATGCAGATCATGTGTCAGGTCCATTTTGGAAACTGACACCTTAAAGTACCAATCCATGTCTCAAATTAACTGTTTTATGGTTTTCACTTGTTATAATACATTTAGTATTGTCATATGTAATAAGACAATTATATATTATTTGTATATTATATATAGTTATGTTTAACAATATAATATGATGAAAACATGTAGATACATTGGTTGAACTACTGCATGATGCAGTTACTAAACTGTTGTAGTATGTGCGTAGATAAGTAAGCAAACAGAGAAACAGAGAAACAGATATAAAGAGAGTTTGTTTTAACATATTTCTAATCTGAAAACATCCAGTCCCTCTGACTGCCATGTTTTACTCACTTTTTACAAGATCCCTGAAATCCCTAAAATCAGTCATTGAAAGCAATACTGTTACCCCGAGAGAGTGTAGCCTACTATATAGCATTCAATGCATGTTCTCTATCTACCACTGCATTTTCTAAACCGATATACAGTGATAGTTGATACATCCCATTTTGTGCATTTTAATCCAGGTAGTTCCAAGTAAGTCAGTTCAAAACCGGACATCACCACAGGAGTACGATATACATAATTAGAACATGGTTAGTTTACAGATATACTATTCTTTGCATTTAAATTAAGATAAGCCACGAGCAAGAGCTTTATTTGACACCTTTCATCAGCCACGAGCAACAGCTTTATTTGACACCTTTCGTCAAACTACAGTATGCCAGTCTACTTACTTTTGCTTACAATGATTGGTGACGTAGGACTGAAGAAATTATTATCTTTAAAAAATGTAATATTTAATATGTGTTACTAAATTATAATATGCATTAATCACCCACCTATAGTTATGAGCAACCAGAGTATCCCATAAATATAATAACACTGTCACATTACAGAATTTTATTAATAATGGTCATTAGCAATGTGGTAGGCTAATCATACCATTGAGAACACTGCAACAATTAACCCAAATAACTTGCCATTGATGCATTACTCACTGTTTTTTATAGGGTAACAGTTCAGTTGGAATTTATACAGTATAATCAGCACCCATAATGCATAGAGTATAATGAATTAAGCAAAACCTACAGTAGCCTGTTTAATTTAATTGTATTACTACAGACATTGTGTGAAGTAACATTTCTGTGATTAAAAGCTGGTCCCCATGAGCACAAACAGTATACTGTACATTCCTGCATGGACGTGCATATGATCTGTCCCATAGTTGGATTTACATTCAAACAGAATGGTTGTGCGACTTCTAATTCCTCTGAACTGAGGTATTTCATGGCGATTCAAGGCAACATGCTAATTCTGCAGCTATTATGCATACAGCACTACCTCTCAAAACACCCTGCCAAAAACAGGCAGGGTGTTTTGATATTTGTATGAAAATGGCATAATGTTTATAAAGGTTTCACATATTCTCTAGAAATAATTATGATACTACTTGAAGACATCGTGGACCTGACATTGGAGACAGGTGGTTATAGGGTTAAACATACTGTAATTATAACCACCATCACCTACCTCCACATTGTGATGTGCACCTTCTACCCACACAGCAGGGTTTGGGAGATTATTATTTCTTATTACTGTAAACTGGTGCTATGCAGGACCTGACACCATACAATAGGTGAGAAGATGAGGTGACAGAATGACTAAATCCCCTCCCAGAAACCATTGCCTCAAGCTCACATGAAGTGGTCAAGAATAGAAGAAAAATGGGATAAGCCTGTATGGACTTTGACCATTTTGATCATAGTGCTGGCTGCACTGTTTAGCCGATAACAATTCAGTGGGTTTCCGTACGGACTCTTAACACAAGACAAGGTCACTACAGATGTACACCAGCGTCCGTTTGGGCTGATGCTGTACATATGATCATATGCAGCTGAATAACCATCCTTATTAATGCAGGCTGGCGCTGCCCGCTCATGTTTTAACTGTCAGCCTGCTGTGAAATAAGCCATATTAATCCTGGAGGGTTTTTCTCTCCAATGCACATTAATGGGATTTCTATTTACTCTTGGGAACGGACAAGCACAGGGTAGCAAACAACTGCTATCACAACCTTCAATCTCAAACTGCATTGCATTTAGTTAGAGAGTTCTTTTTCTAAATATGTTTTTTTTTTTGTAGTCTAGGTAATATTCAACTTCACAGTAAATAGACTTGAGTGACTTACCATCAAATTTCTGATGTCTTGAGACAAAGGTGCTTCGCAATTCGTGGCTCGTTTCATCAACCAGATTCTCAAAGTCCTGCTTACTCTGCTGGCCAAATTTGTCCTCCATTTCTTGTGTGCAACATGTGTTCCCCTGAGGGCACACACGAAGATGTTCACCTGCAAAAAGTAAGAAACAATAAGCGCAGATCGTCAATTTATGGCTATAATAACGACTATGGACAACATAACCATTTCCCCATTGTAACTGGTGATTTTAGTTTAAACAAAAACATTTGTATGATAGTAAAAATCAGTTAATAGTATTCCGACAATATAATTATTTGTAATTGCAATAAATACACATGAATATACATGAATATACATTAATATGCATATACGTATGACCAGAAAACATCATCTATGGAAAGGAAGAGAGAAGGAGTTTATGAAAGAACAAGACAAACGCATCTAAAAGTGTATAGTTGAGTTTGTGACCCACGTGCGCATGTACTGTAAGATAATAGCATAATGCAGTGCTCTTCATTAGGCAGGCCAGATGGACAGATAGGGACTGACAGAGGTTGTAGAGAAGTGCTGTACTTTTGTCACCTCATGCACCACAGCTGCTAAACTGACTTGCCAGATTAATTGTTAGTCACAAGTCCATATGGGGAGCCGTGCATTGAAACTGTTTGTAAAGGGAAGGTACTTAAAAAATAAAATTAAAAACACGCCCACAGCTATCAACACGACGTTGACTGTAGGTTCAGTTGCTACTTGGACATAATCAAAATGATTCAAAGGCTTTCCAGACTGATTCTCACGGTGAAATTAAACTGAAGCTCTCTAGATCAGGATGGTCTCGCGAGGCTACACAGCTGCTGCCTAAGAGGTCTCATATGTGTGTCCCCCGAGCCCACCCACACACACACACACACGCAGACGCACGCACACACACACACACACACACACACACACACACACTATCACACAGCAAGAGAGGCAAGGCAGAGAGTGGAACTACAAGACCAACCATGGAACAAAGGCTATATATACACTGTAGTATGTTCATATCAATAGCAACTGCTAGGGACCAACATTAGTTACACTGCTTACTGGGAAAAGTAATATTATTACATTGTAACTAGTTGCTAGTAACTATTTACTGCCCAACACTGGTGCCAAGTAATAGAATATCAATTTGTCTGTGACCCACTACTTTACGGTAGCGGGCCCCCACAAAATGTTGTGACAAACATACGCATGAAGATATAAACTATTTAAAATCCCATTGAAAGAAAGATAACATAAATATAGCATATATTTTTTCTTTAATATAAAAAAAAAAATTTCTCAAACTCCCCTTCCCCAAACAAGATAGCATCTTGTGATACCTCAGGGGGTCCTGACACCCCCACATGAAAACCAGTAGAGTATTGCATGGTGTTCACGCTTTGCACAACTTCGGTTCTCTCAAGTTTCTGCTGTTGTCTTGTGAATCTGCCCACATTGTAGCTGACATTGAAATTGCTAGCAGTCCTGAGATGAAATTCATTTCAGGCCCCATTTATCACTACATGAACAAAGACATGCAATTTCCCTGCTATTTGTAATTGTCTTGTCTTCATTGGATGCATGTTACAAACTACAGAAAGGCCCAAAAATAAAAGGGTGGTATGCAATATTATTTTTGACATTGCTGTAAGTGTGAAAAGAAAAGGGAAGATATGTAATGTATAATGTGTAATGTTTTCAGTCACCTGAAGAGTACAACATTCTTGCTCTTTTATTTATATTTTAGTTTGGTGAGTAAAAAGGCTTCAATAAGGCCAGGTTGTGTTAAATTAGTGAAGGGGACAAACAGAAACTCATCTCTTCACAATAGCATTCTCTCGCGCATGGACAAACGATGGCAATAACAAAATTCTTAAGTGAATCAAAAGTTAATGATCTACATCATTCCATTTTCCCCAGACAGCCTGCCAAATAAGCCGTACATATTACATATCCATTCAACAGCCTCTAACACAACATCACATAACGGTTTAGCTGATGAAACGGAAATATGATCATATGATGAAATTATTAAAAGCCGCCATCGAGTCTTGACATAATAAATATGGCTAAACCAGATACTGAATCACAATCAATCTTCTTCAACCAAGGTCTGAACTGAAATGTCATACTTTGGTCTCGGAAAAAAGCTTAAATGACCGTTTTATCAGCAGCTCATGTTCTATCCTCCTCCTAGCGAACAGAAAAATAGTGAGTGGTACAGTACATCACTAATAATCACACATAACAAGCTGGCTGCATGGAGCTATATTTATAATGACGAGTTATCTTGCATGACATGCTAGGGTGCACACAAGCTGGATGATATGACTATGAAAGCTTCAAAACCAGAAATGGAATGGATAGATCCCAAATCAATACTCACACGGTGCACATTACCCCAAAACAAGAAGAAGAAGAAGATGAAGAATTACAAACAAGTGATGTTTTTTCTGAACTGCTGTTGGCTGCCATGTCAATCCATAATACAATATACTGTATGTATATATATATATATATACACTGTATGTACAGTATTTAGCCCATTTACACTAGTCAGTGGGGTTAGCAGATAACTTCCTAATACAAGTTCTGCAGATTGTAGACACACATAAGGCAGATCTCAGCACAATGAAATATTATCACTCTCTACAGATCCTAGTTTGTTTTGGATCAGACCAGTGTATGTATATGTATTAGTGTTATGTATATGTTGTCATATTTGCACTGTGTACAATTACACCACTAAACTGCAGTCATATTAGTATTTAAACAATTCAACTAAATGATGGTATGGAAAATACTACTGGGAAGCCCCTGTGGTGAGAGATTCTGAGTGCAGCCCCTCCATCAGGTGTCACAAAGATGAAGAGAAGCTGTGGCATACTGTACTGACACAAGCGCCCTACAGTTGTTCAAGCAGTCTCGGTAGAGCAAAACATCACTTAAAGTGATTGTGCCGTACAGCAACACGCGGCTGAAGCTTCCGGGGGACCTCCCCACGCAGCCTAGGTGCCATGTCCTTTCAAGCCAAGGGTAAAGCAGGACTGTGGTCTCACAGATCATCTGTCTATTGAAGTGGGTGAACACATTGCACACAGGAAGAGAATAGAGGAAATCAAAACACTGCTTTGAAAGCGATGAATGAGAAATACTGTGTTGGTTAAGGAAGTATGATGTAGTGTGTTAATTAAACATTGAAAAACGATTTATATTTTACCATCAAATTATTTTAATCTTGCTACTGGTTACTGTAAAATATGTATATATATACTGTATATATGTGTGTGTGTGTGTGTGCGCGCATGCGCGTGCATGTGTGTCACAGACATTTCCCAGTAAAACAAGACTTGTGGATTGAAAGAAGTCAAAGTATTGTCTTAATTTTAAGCAAAGTAAAATAAATCAATAAATATTTATTATTCATGCAGCCCCATCTATGTGCTATGAATACAATTCAATCTGAGCATAATGACAATGGAATAGAAATGTCTCACTTTTTGAATATGTTTTAAGATGCAAATTGCAAATAAAAGCAAACAAGGATACCGGTAATATGTTCCATCAAATGTCAAGCCTGCCTTCTATTAGAAAGATAAATATAGAAAAACTAATTCAGTAGAAAAACTAAAGGGTTTTGGAAACAAGAGTGCTAACAGCGATACTTTCCATTTGTTTTTGTAATACTCTATCTGTTCACAATGTTGGCCTGTATAAAGCTTAACTTACAGACCTTATTCAAATTAGGTAGTTTAGCAGACAATGAATCCTAAAGTGACATAAAAGTACTAGTTTTGAGCTTAACCACATCCATTATCTCTAATGCTGTGCTAGTGAAGGATCATTATTTGCTACTAAAAGCCTTGTCAAAGCTGGCCTCTGGTGGGTCATTCAGTATATAGAGGGTTGCAAGTGAAATAAAGATCTTCATCCCATAACAATAGCAACAAGAGATGTCGAGAGCATCAGGACACACAACTTTGGTTTCCCTTAATTTCAATGCACACAATGGTACACATTCCCCAATCATGTTAAATTATGCATTCAGATAAATCAGTTAAATTAAAAATATATAATATAATATGTCATAGTATAATTATAGGATGCAATCCATTTTGGCAGATCTTAACAAAACAACTATTGCTCATTCAGAACAGTGTTGCTTAACAAAACTGAGAAACACATTAGAAAAGAGCTAACATATTCTTTAACAGAAGCTAAAATAGCTGCATTGAAAGTTTCCCATAGTGGTTGCTAATACAAGGTTTTCAACAGTATTTAATGGAGTTCATTCCTGTTCTGACCCCTTATTAATGTTATTTTATTTATCAATTTTCTCTTCTTTATTTGTCTTCATTTTTTTATTATATGTCATGTAAACCCATGCAAATCATTAAGAATGGCTTTGATAAGTGCAATGTTGCTAATGGTGTAGTCTGTAAATAACTGTAAGAGCTCGTAAGACTGAGGCTGTCGGGGCAGTTTAATTTAATCAAAACCTTAAGAAATTTAAGGGCATGTATATTTCTCATTGAACAACATGAGAAAAACTGTGCAGGTGAATATTGAGAAGGACTTATGCATGCATTCAGTGTTTTATCAACACAAAGTATATGAGCTGCATTCTTAAATCGCAATTACCTCCTGTCACTCCAGCATCAGTAATCAAGAACAGTGTCAGGAAGATCAGCTACCTTATTATCACCGGTGATGAGGCTCTTCCATGGTCCTAATTGACAAATACATTTATATTCCACAAGCCTCCTGCCAATATGTTTGCCTTTTCTATTGCACGGAATTAAATCTGTTAACGACCTTCCTCCACAAATTTCCTGGCTGCGCCCAAAATTTTAGGGAAATGTAAACATTTAACAACAACTGACACTGTTTTAGCTACTGTTCTGTTCTATTTTGGGGTGTTTTCTGTCCTTTCGTTCATTCATATGTAAATGTCGGAGGTGGGTGTCTATTATAGCCAACTTCGGCTGCCATGTAGCACTCAGTGGCACCACATTTTCTGCCAGGATAATTTCTGCCTCCAATGTTTGAAAATGCTCAAATGAGAATTCAGGACTTTTCAAGTGGCATATATATTAGTTCATTTTCTTTGAGGGACAGTTTTGTTAAATGTAATACAAAGCTGATGCAATGACTTGAAACTTGAATTTCAATGTTTAATATTTTTTCTGATGAATTTATTGCATTTACTACTAATATTATAAAGATTGTTGTATGTACAATATACATATAAAATAAAGTTGTAACTGCAAAGAGTTATATAGTTTTCAGCATAATTCAGCCAACAGTTTTATATCCTTGTATTTGCAATGTAAGATGTCCTTGAGTGTTTTGAATGGCGTCCCAAATAAAATGTACTATTATTATTATTATTATTATTATTATTAGTATATATCTCAAGAAAATTATGCCAAAATCGCACTTATATCTTTGGGGATACAAGTGTCCAAGTTGCTGTACGTCAGAAAAGGTAGGCCAACTCTCAGAAGTATTCAGCAGTGTACCTGGCCAAAAAGACCCACAACACATGTGCTCTGCCATCTGCTGTGTCTCATTGCCCTTTCTGACAAACTTTTAAAGGCCTCAAACTGAAGCGCACAATGATTATAGTATAGCACTATAGCACTGGTATCATAATATATATCATAATATGGCTGGAAGTGATTTTTGACTCTTCGTCATCCTGTTAAGGGTTAAAGAGACACTCCTTGATCAAGCCAATACCTGTTCTGCTCTTCTTGGATATTGAATGGACAGTGGGCCAAGAAAGGTCCCCTTAAAGGCAGGGTTAGTTTATGAGAACACTTGCTAAAAACATCCCTCCTTGGGTCCACAGCCCTCCACAGATCAAGCAAGCCAAGCGTAGTACTACGGCTTTGTTGATGTGAGCGGTTTTTGCCACTTTGTTTATGTTCCTGTTTACGGAGCCAGGGCTGTGTAGAAGTATCATATACAATTTTTTTAATGCACAGAGAACGGTAAGCTAGTGAAATGCAAACAGATATTTGGTGAATTTAGACAAAATGTGTATTAGCTTACAAATAGCTAGCAATAGCTGACTTTACCTTTTTAGGAAGTTTCACAAGTCTGATCACACAACACTGCCAAAAAGAAAGGAAGTAAATGAACTACATTTGGTTTGTTATTACATCTTATTTTATATTAAGGATAGGAGTAAGCACTTTGACACATTGCAGAGGATCCCCCTCAATATTTAGAACAAGAATAAACATGAAAGATGCACTGAAAGACACACTGGGGCCGCCCAGCGGTAGTAGAATGGGTTACGTCCATAATGTTGCCAAAATGTGTAGTTGACTATTATTGTTTTAAGTTAGCTATTTAAGCCTAGATCATCCCAAAACACAGATGTTTTGCATATGCAGAAGGTTTTAAACATGAGCATATGAGCTATTGAAGTCCAGGGGTAAATACATTAATTAAAATGAATTAATTGACCATTGTCATGAATATGTAACATGCGTATTTACTTCCCCAAAGAAAAGAGGACAGAATAGTAGGTTAAATCAGACCTATGTTGAACATTTTGAAATAGGCTTATGCCTACCAGAGAAATTGAGAAATTTCTAAAAAAGTTTTATAACCCTCACTGCAATAGTTTTTATATATTTTGAATTGTGAAATGTTTTCTTTTAAATAAAAATAGATTTCCACCATACGTTCATGCAGAAAAGGCACAAATTGTTCCATAACAATTCACCAGAAAACATAAAATGTTGTGTTTGATTCTCAACATTTTCTGGGGGAGGACCCCAGATCCTCCACTTTATATGTCCCCCACAATGTTCAACCAAAATCTTCGCCCATGCACAGTGATATATTAGACTCAACCCTATATTGAGATTTGGTTATTTCAATCAACAGACCATTATCAAAAAAAAAAAAACTGTTTGATTATGTTATTATTTCGTGCTTGACTTGACATAGAGTCGAGTTTACATGAGAAGTGGTTTGGAACCTATACACACTGATTCAATATTGACATTTCGCCTCCTTATTTGAATTCCATCATCATTCCAGCTTGTTATATAAGAAGACGTGCTGTACTTCCAGGGAACCTTGGGATTAGTTGAAAGTGACCTCTGTGTATTCATCACAAAATCATATTTTAACATGTTATATGTTATAATAATATTAATAATAAAAATATTAATCATAAATAAAGTCCCTTGGCTTGGGGGTTTTGTGTCGTCAACAGAATAGCCAATTTTGTTGCTGAAGGCACAACTTATATCAGTCAGAAGAGAATAACAATATTTACATCAAATTCCAGGCCATGTCAGAAGTCATGAAGAGAGCAAAGTTTGTTTTAAACGCGTGGATGCAGCCACAGTGGAATTTGTGTCCTTGTGTGAGCGAGGACAGGTTCAAGAGAGAGTGACTTCTCAACGACATAAAAGAATTGACGATAAAAGCACAATATGATAGTATTCTGAGTCCTCTGGAGGCTGTGTGGAAAAAAGCCAGAGTAAGCACAAGAAGGAAGATGTTAGAACAGTTTCTTATTCCTAGCAAATATGTCACATTTCTGAATATGTCAAGATAATCCATTGCAACACCTAGAAAAACTGAGCATGCATGATACACGCCCATTCTACATATAGTTTTTATATGATTTTGTAAAAATTTGCTAAATCGTGAAATTGGTTAGTAGCCTAAGGTCATTATTTTTCTAAATATTAGCCGAATATTAATATTTACCTAAAACATCTGATATGTGACATCACACTAGTCTGTGTGTGAATTTCAAAATATTTTCTAGAAGGCTTAGAGAGATACCATTGGAGAAATGTATTTTCTCTTGAGTTTAAAGTGAAACTTGAAACTGAGCCAATAAAGATGGTCAAATTATGCCAATATTAAGAGTATTTTCCAGATATAGATTAAATCCCGTTTAGCTCTAAATTCAAAATATAAATACCCATGTACAATATCCTGCTAAGTGAAATGTTACTAGCATCCTACAGTTAAAATGACTGTATGCATTACCCTTACGCCGTGTGTAGTGCATTTAGGAATTACCAGACACCCCATAATCAGCATACACTATGTCTGGCTTTGATATTTATTGAGAAGCAAGTCGTTAAAAGGCTAGCGGCGGAATGGGAAGACCGCCGAGGATACTTGATATACATGGGCAGCGCGCCTAGAACCCCCCCCCCCACACACACACACCAACACCACCTCACCCCCACGCGAGAGCGACGGAGAGCGGACTAGCCAGCAATTCTCCTCTGCGTCAACTTTCTAACTGGAGCATGGCAGAGCACTACTACTACAGGTAGCAGCTGGTGGCCGCGCGGCCACCGCGAGGCCCGGAGACCTTCATCGATCATTACCGCTCACTCAGCGTTTATGGCTTAGTTGGGCACGGCAGCCTGCGTTAGCCCTGCTGCCCGGTTACGGGACGGTGCCCCCTTGTTCCACGGGCCACCGCGCTGCTGGGAGAGGACACAGCTCCCCGTGTAAACACATGACCCACTCTCCCATCAAGAAGAGGAGTGCAAAGGCAAACATCCTATCTAGTTGCGCATCATGTCTAGTCAGGCGACGTCCACGAGCCCGACATGGCAGCCACAGCACTAAAGATAGACCCAAAGACAGAAAAGGAAAGGGGGGGGGGGCGGGGGCGGGGGCATTTGAAGGAGCTTTGTTTTCAAGATCGGTCTCTGTTTTGACAAGCAGAGCAGGAGAGGAGCAAACATGCCACCTACGGCTTCGCTGGACAATGGACAAAGATCCTGTGATATCAGAAACATTTTCATTGGCAGTAGACCACACAATGCATGAAAATGTATATAAGCATCTAATAGACTCTGTTCTGTAAGAAAATGTGCTCAGAAATGTTATAATTATGATAACATGTACGGAATGTTACAACATGTTTATGTAATTATGTAAAGTTATGTAATTATCTTCTGCCAAATCACTTTTATTGGAGGTATTGTAGAAATACAGATTGGGTTCCTACTGGTGTGATACAATTTAACCCACGATAATGTGTCTAAGACTCCATTGCGTGTTCTGTGATCTGTATCAGTCATTAACTCTGGTTTACTGCAGGTTCAAAGTTACAATCACAACAATCAATGGCAGTGAATTTGCGCCAGCATCTAACAATGAAAAAGCATTCCTCTGTGTTCTTTGTAATTTAATTGGACTATTGTTGAAAGATACTAAGAGACTTATCATCCGTCCAATCTCTCGTTGACAAAAAGAATAGCACCTTTTTTACACATTTCACAGTTATCCCATGAGGATGCCCTCAAATGTGTTCTGATGAGTGTGATGAGTATTCTTTCTAAATACCTGTAATTGTGACATCCATCCCTTGGCAACCATCTGTGACAAACTGAATCACACCTGAGGGTATTTTCACATATGAAAATAATTCACATTTTGCAAAACAAAATTATAATGCAAAATCCACAAACAGCTTTAGGCGATATCTGATGACTAATTGATCACAGTTGATACAATGTGGACACTGCAGATAACAGTGCAAACATTGACTATCCACCCACTACTGTAAACCCTAACATCTTATTTGGTTTGACAGTAAAACTGTTAAGAAATATATCACCAGTAACCTCATATAGAAGAAGTAGAATCTCACATCTCTAAAATAAAGCCTGTTAAAGTCCACAGCCCGTTGGGAGTGAACAGAAAGTGTGGGTCATACAGAAGTAGAAGAATTGTTAAGATATAAAACACATGCACACAAACACAGACAAGGGAGAAAAACTCCTTCAGCTTAGATGCACTGTAGGACCTGACCATGACAATAACCCGGGCTGACTTCAAACGTACTCAATTTGTATGGATTTGACAGACTGACAATAGACGTGACCACTGTATTGCTATGTGCTACCCTTGGTTCTCTATTTAAATGTGCATGGAGCTTTTCATGCAAAGCCAGTGCACCATGATCATACCATAACACCAAGCATAATAAGCATATGTAACTGCACAGTCTAATCAAATAATTCATTTTTTTTTCCCTGTATTTTATATACAGTATCATCAGAGCCATGACTTCTCTACTGATATCTGCCTATAGAGTGTTGCAGCATATTATGAGCTAAAGAGTGAGATAAATTGCACACTATGCTAAGACTTATATCAAAACATTACATTTTCCATCAACACAAATGTCATTGTATGTATGTACTGTAAACCACTAGTCAGTAATACGTAAATAAAATATATTATTTACCAATGAAGAAATACAAAAGATAGACATTACATAAAGAGATAGGGGTAACATTACTGTTAATAAATAAAGGCAGAGAAAAGCAAAGACACAACAGAACTGTAGAGAAATCTGGAATCAAGAAATTCATGTAAATATACTGTATGTCCCCTATCAATCGAACCTCAGGAGAAAGCAAAATGATCTGCACAGTTACTCTGTAATAGCTTTTTGGTATTCTTTTGGTGCTGGGTGTTCCTTCAGCTCTGTTGTTGTTGTTTTTCTATACTACAACCCTGAAGCACCTTGCAGGATACATTCACGCTGCTATGAGAGCAAACGCCCAGACAGAAACCACATCATGAAGCCATGCTGGTATTTATTAGCATGGTACAGACCAGGCAGACAGACAGGCAGACAGACAGACAGACAGACAGACAGGCAGGCAGTAACAACTCCATCACAATTATCATTGTGTTGATACACCGCTCGGTTACAGTGTGCATTCTCTTTGAGTGACAGGAAGGTCGTAATAATCCCACAATCGCATCACATCAATGCTGAGGTATGTTGTGGGGGCTGCAGACGCTCCCATACTACAGTCTCATTTGATCCCTTCCATCCCATTAAATGTGGGGGCGGGGAGTCGGGGGTGTCGATGAAGGCACATTGCGAGCCTGAGCAGAGGTCATTTGCGTGGCTGTATAGGCAGTCAAGGATCACAGAAAAATATCTGCATTTTTATTTCTGTCCCACCGTCATCTCAAGGCTGGCGAATTAGCAGCCAGATCTGGATGTGAAATGATAGGCTGCAGCCGTGTTATCTCGTGACTCACTTTCCAAATCCCCACATCTCATCTCAGACTTTTGGGAAACTCACTGAGTGGAAACTGAGACTTAGCAAGAGACAGGCATGTGTGTGCAAGGCTGATCTTTTACCAGGGTAGTGATAGGTGTGGATTTAGAAAGCTGAAATGTAATAAACGTACTGACAGTTTATTTTAATACTTTCTAGTAAGTCTGTTGCAGGGAAGGAGAAGTGCCTGCAATTTTTAGATGTCCTAACCGTCCCAAAGTCCCTGAACATTCCACAGGTTCATGCTGCTGGTTTAGAAAACTTAGTATAAACAGTACTATGGTACTAAAAGCCTCTCTCTTGAGCTGAAGTGGAATCTTGAATTCAGGTTTGGGCCTTGTGGAACGACTGTCCCAGATGTCAGGCTTTGACTTTGACAACAAAAGTTATGTTGCCACTTTCCACCTCATATTCTGTCTGAGAAAAACTACAGTATCTCACAGCCCTATTTTCTACCAACACAAATCTTACAGTGTTGTCTGAACATCTCTATATTCCATGTGTTACAGGTTCAACAACATAACATCTTAAATAAGTCGACACTTAATGAACACAAACAGTTTTTTTCTGTAATGCGCTGATTAAGGATGAGCATTTTTATTTGTACTTCTATTCTGGTGGAATCGATAGTGATAAACACGGATATTGTTAATTTTACGCATGTCCTGATAAGGGGTTAATTACAATGTGTCCAATAACCTAATTTGTTGACTAACATCGTCAGTCTGTTGGGTTTCTTACATCAAATACATTGTTAACACATAAATTCATTCAGCACCACAATTTGAGGATGATGGTTCTTAATTAAAAAATTTGCCTATGGGGTACAGAGATAGTTCTTATAGTCTTATTTAGTAAAATATTCAACAGTGTTATGCGGGGATCTGCAAGAGTAAAACAAATGAGCTGGCTATAACTATTCTTGTGAAATCCATGAAGTGATTCCTGAATGAGTCCTATAAACACCAATAAATGTACTATGATATTGATGCTAACACTCTCAAGCTAAACTCAGGTGTCATTAGCACAATTCCACAATGGGTGTAGTAAATGTGTTGCATTGTATGGACTTGTGTTTCATAGCTTATGTACATGCATGTGGTTAGCCTTTCATGGCTCTATACCCAAATCCTGTTTTCAATAATCAATTTCATGAGTAATTTCATTATATTGTCATCAATCAGTTTCATCTTTTTAAAGAATGTCAAACATGGCTTAACAACAATAGCAAAATATATGCATTATATTAAATTATAATGTGATTTGAATTTTAAAAGTATAGCAAGCGATTGTAAGCTAATACACTCTGTAAAATTCACCAAGCCCCGTAGAATGCTATTATACTGTTCTCTGTGCATGGTGAAAAAATAACCTGGTACTTCTACACAGCCCTGACTCAGTAAATAGCAACACAAACAAAGTGAGTGGTGCAGACCGCACAAGAACAATATCTTAGTTTTCGCAATGGATTTCCAATGTGTGCGGCGAAGCTTCTATGACATTGACAGGAGGGTTTGACAGAGTTTTGTTGTGATTTGAGTTCGGATTTAGCATGCGTTCTCGAAGAAGCACTTACTATACCTTTAAATCTTAAACCGAGTTTATAACAAATGCATAAAATAAGACTAGAGCACTGGTTTACATGTAACATTGCTTACAGTAGCTGATGACAGTACTGATGAATCCTAAGCCATAGACATGCCCTTGGCCTGTTGGAAGTGTTCGTAATGCATTGTCCCCTATCTCAGATGCATATTGTGACTCATTCATAGAGGAGATCAAGAGGCCTTTGTACAGGTCTAGCGTAATTCCGAAACGAGAGTGATTTAATATTCTCCTCATTTTGGAGATTAGATATGATGTCACAAACATACAGCTGGTGGATTAATCAGTCTGTTATTCATGCCATCTATGAACAGGTGTGCCTGTTCTGTTATGCTGTCGTTTACTTGTCCCAGATTTCCTGCTGTAACTGGAGAATCATGGCACTTGAAGCATAACCGTATAGCAACCTGAACAAGCAAACTATTCATCTGAGGTGATATGAAACAACAATGATTACAAATCACTTATTGTGTTATGCAAATATTTCAACTTTTCATTTATCCCAGACCCTTATAACCTAAAGTCACAAACATGCACTTTAATTATGATCAACATACTAATTTCCACATTATACAATTATAAAATAATTCTAATAGTTTAGGTATAGGTAGGCTATGCAGTAGAGTCCTATATTAATACACCACTGCTGTATTTTCTGTGTAAACTATCACAGAAGATGGCTTATATCTATTTATAACATAAAATATATTTTTATTAAAATGGTTTTATAAACTGTCATGTAATCTCTTAAAAAAGTTAATCCTTAGAGTTTAACATTTCATATCTCTGACATATTACATTTGTACACCAAGAGACCTCTACTGGACACAAACAATTCTAGCAATGGCAGGGCCATCCTCATCACATCCATGTACTGAGTTAACTCTGAAATTACTTGTAGACTCTCTCTCTCTCTCTCTCTTTGCCGTTCAATAAAGAGAAAAACTTTATGTAGCCCTGCATCAGATATTTAAGACACGTACAAGTGACATATTACAAGTGGTTTAAGCATTGTTATGTTAAAGCTTTGTAGTTATCCCATATGGATTTACAGTGGGCATGTTAACTGTAGGGTTTATAAAAACACAGCGTAAAGAGATTTCTTTGAATTCCACAAGGGTGCGTTTAAAATTGAATACCCTCATATTAGGCTATGTGTTGCTAAATTAATATTCAATATGCTGTTAATTTTTATTCTGCATCAAACTCTTGATACTTAATTTGTATTGGCCTATATTCAGTGTTAATTGAGGTCCCATTGGACTATATGTCGTAGTGATCTCCCTAATTGGCGCTGCACAATCAGTCAAACCTTACCTGATATTTCCTGAAGCGGAACATGCGTGAAACTGAAGCCCTTTGCAACACAAGCGTCTCTAACCTCACTGCAGTTTCGTGCTTTTAAATCGGCGTTTGCTGCAAGTGAAAGCACAGAAAAAGTACAAATGATGGTTTCTATTCGGAACATGTTGCTCTTCTTGGGGAAAACAATCCTTATGTTCGGATCCTCTGAAGAATCCCAGTTGCTGAAAAAACTCCCCTGCAGCAGTAGATCCGCAGGTTGGCTTCTAATGACTGAAGGTTTAGTCCTTGTACATTTTCACAGCAACCAATGTATACCAACACATCTTTCAGGTAAAACGGGATTAACAACAACAGAAAATGACGAAGAGTCCCTCGATACTGCAGAAAAGCACTGTGAGTATAAAGGTGCCACATGGATCCCGGCAATGACTTCTCGGCGTGTTCACTCAACTTCTCTCAGCAAGCGACATCGTCTTTTGAGAGCTCCGCCGCTGTGGCGAGGAATAAATGTGAAGGGAAGCGCGCTCCTCAGATGCTGTGGCAATGCAAAGCGGACCACAAAATACGGAGTGGAATATTGTATAAACCTGGTTGCTAGGGTAAGGTTTTTGTTAGAAGTACCTTATAGATACATTGTTTGACCTTCAACATGTGTCAATAGCATATTATTAATTCATAATATCTCTTTCATATGGCTTTATAGTTTTATCCCTTGTTATACTGTATATAAGCTACAGTTTTGCTTAGGCCTATATGATGATAAAGTCAGACCATACTTAATTTTATAATCTCTAACGTCAATGAGACCCATGTTAATAACTGACTGTAAGGGGTGTTGTGCAAACCATGTGCCAAGCTTGCAGTTTTATTGATTTTGGATCCAGTGTGATCCAAGATATCAACAGTGGATTAACATGGCTGCATCACTGTGCAAAGTGTTCTTATTGGTATGGCCAAAGTGTTCTTATATGACCTCAGAGTTTATGTAACTGTATTTTCTGTTGGACTGTTCATGGTAAAAGTTTACAATACACCAGTTGCAACATATCAAACACAACAATATTGGTATATCTGAAAAACTGCCAGAAAAGGGATAGTCTGAAAATATAATATTAATCTTGAATGTTCTGTTTTGGTTTGGATTACAAAATATGCAGTATTCAATGTTGATGTTACATTTCCTTTAAAATGACAATGATACATAATAAATAACTCATGCCTTATTATCTGTTATATATAATATTGTATTTTTTCTTTTATCGAGAACACCGAAGACATCAGTGTTTCAATACAGCAGCGAGTGAGTTTTTGCATACGTTAACCAGTTTACTGACATGGTCCAATTTATTAAGGATATAGATGGACTAATTGCAATTAACACTGCTAACATTATAAATGAGCACAAGGGCTCTGCTTTACATTCGTGTACAGTACTAATGATGATTACAATAGTTCATCCCCTATCGCTGTGAAGATTTTGAAAATATGACCGCTCTTCTTTGTTTATATTGAATTAGATATTTATCAATGGAATAATTGTGTGCAGCAATAGCAGATTGGTTATAGCATATTTAAAATATTGTAAATTATTAGATTGATATAACTACAGATGATCTATTTTCATATTTAACACCCCCTGACTGTTTAAGAGCAATATTAGCACCAAATGTTATGCCTATGGGTTAAGCTGTTCTATTCCTGAGAACTTCAGCTTCCACTACTATAACCCCTGTAAGGTTGGAAAGGTATCATTACAAGCCCTGGGCAAGTCATGTCTCTGAATGCTGTCTCTATCATTTCAGGTACAATGCATTAGAAACATTATGTTAGAGATATGTCTCATCCGACTATGAAAAATGCATCTATTTATGCAGAGTTCATTTTCTCCTCGGCTAGTGTTTTGAATGCAGACTTGCATATTCCAGCAATCTCAAACAGGATATACTTAAGATGACAAAAGGTTAGAGAAATTGTTTGCACTTTCAAGTCTTCAATATCACTGTCTATATTCTGACCTAGAAGAAATTCCACCTACAAAGATTGTGAATCTTTGCATAAATTAAGCCATACAATACAATACAATACAATACAATACAATATATATGCAATATATATATATACAAATACATAT
>JAODUH010065144.1:0-17142 GCA_027564835.1 Typhlichthys subterraneus
TGGGAGGTTTGTGAAGGAGGACATGTATGCATCAAAGAGATGGCGCAGGGTCCAGTACTTGATTGAGCAGTTCTGGATTCGCTGGAAACGGGAGTATCTGCTTAACATCTCCACTAGACAAAAGTGGCACATACCCCGTCGTAACCTCATGGTGAATGACATTGTCATCATCAAGGATGACAGTCTACCCAGAAATCAGTGGTTACTAGGCCGAGTGATTGAAACCACTCAAGAGAGTGATGGTCTAGTTCGACAAGTCAAGGTTCAAACAGGAGAGCGCAAACCAATAAGAAACCAAGATCATCCATCTAAACCTTCAGTCATTGAGCGACCAATACAGAAACTTGTACTTCTTCTAGAGAACGATGAGTGATGATGAACATGCTACCCATATACACTTCACTATGCACTGCTGATATGAAAGTGGTCAATGTTAGAACCTAGAAAATCCTTTATGATTCATTAACTATATATATTAATCATAAAATGACATGGTGGGAGTGTAAATGACCGCCTATTGTTGTTATAAACAGTAAAAGTAAATATAATATTAATTAATTATGTTTCCCTCTGGAACTGTAGTTCTGTTCTGTTTAAACGGATTACGTCACCAATTACCGTATTCGTGCATAGATTATTTAAAACTTTTGTGGTGGTTTACGACCTGCCGGTTTTGTGGTGCTTTGACATATTCGCGCCAATACCTTAAAGCAGGACAAAAGAATACAGCAATCACGCTAGCGATAATACGGAATTGGGATACATCTTGCAGATTTGTTTTAACACCCTTGGTATTTCCTTTCATTATATTTACACGGCATTTCATGTTCCAATGCGTTTACCTTTACGATGAACAAGTTCATATATATATATATATAAATAGATAATGTATGTGAGATGTTGATATGCATGTTATACTTACAAATGTTAAGGATTTTGATGTATACGTCATTTAAACATGGATGTAATAGGTATTTTATATTCTGGATATTTTCTATAGTTTTCACGGTGCTTTAAGTGGCGATTTGAGACAGAATAAACCGTGGAGCATCAGTCGAGACTCTGTGTATTCTTCAAGTCAAGGGCTGTTACACTTCTTAATTAGTTATCAGATTGTGTATATTATACCATTATAATAGTGTAATACAATAGTTTTCATATTATTTATACTTCTAACAAACAATCATAATTTTCAGCGCTAGCAATACTCATTAGCTATTTTATATGACTTTGTGGGGTTTGAAAAATGTCCATGGTAACATAGAGCATGATCTTCTCCAAGTTCCGAATAGCTCTGTAGCGTTAAAGCAAGCTCCTTAGGTGACCCATTTGTTTTTACATATAATCAAAATTAATTTCTCAAACCAAATCAAATTTGATATTTTCATATATTGGATGCTGTCTGTTTTTATGTTAGTAATATTTGAATGACAGAAAGCCACTGAAGTCAAAAATGGATTGTAGACAATATGATGTGGGTTTAAAAATTGGATTCCTCCAATCTATGACAAAAGTAAATTATTTGACCATTGCCCTCTGGTGAACACGATGCATCCCGTTGCCCCTCCAGCTATCAGTTCCTCAAAGCACAAGCCACCATACTGTTTGCTGTAGTGTAGATGCTTGCTTAGATGTTTGGTCTTTTCCCACTGTTTTGCCCTCCTTGGTTGAGCACAGTTTCCCTTATGTTCTGCTTCCCTCAAAAGGACCCTCTCTCTTCCTCCTTACCTATCATCTGCCTCACTTGTTCCCCATTTCCCAATCAGATTACATGTAGGTGTATTTACAGTATTCTATGTTCTCCCATTTGTCTGTGCTGTTCAGTCTTGTGTGTTTGTCCCACTGTTGGCGTGATCTTATGCGTGTTTGATCTGCTTTCCTTTGATTGTGACGCCTGTTTCCTGATGCTGTCTTGTCTGCAGACTGCCTGTTTTGTTTGTCTTTGCGTTCTGGATTACCTGTCACTGAGCACTGCCATGCTTTTGTCTTTTACTGTCTTATGTTTGAGTTGTATCTGGTTTCTGACAGTTGTAAATGCTCACATATAGCATGATATTTAAATAAATATATTAAGATGAAAAGTAAAACAAATAAGCAATTGAAAAAAGGTTGAATATGTTATGCATCATTTATTCATATGAAATATATGGTTACAACTCTACAATAAGACTACCCAAAGTGTTTATAAATGTTTATAATTCATTAATGAATTACATTATAAACTATTTAAAAATCATTAATATACTGTTATATCACATTTGATTAATAGGAACAATGGTTACATGTTGTTTGCCAAATACTGAGCCCACATTTGTAGCTGTACTGCTAAGGCTCAGATTGGGCAAATAACTTACTTTGTCTTCTCAATTAGCTAAAATCCTTAGTATCTGTTGTTCACTGAGTTGATTCCCCCATATTGATGTATCTTAACATTCCATATATATGACCATTTATGAGTTACAAACTGTTATCTGTTTAAAGGGGCCTTATTGTAAAGTGTTAAACACATCACAGTAATGTCTTACTAATATTCTAATATATACTAATATGTAGAGGAAGATGAGGATGGTGAGGAAGGCAGAGTCAGCAGAGAGGTGTATGTCGGTAATTTTGAGAAGAGCGGTTTCTGTGCATGTGTTTTGGATTTTTGATTTTTGATGTTTAGATTTTTACAAAAAATGGGAATGAAAGACAGTTTAGTTGTGGTGTTCAAGTCAAGTAGTCAAATGTATTTATATAGCCCTTAATCACATTAAAGTCTGAAAGGGCTGTACAGCCTACATTTCACGTGGAAACAAACATCACCCCCTTAACATGCTCCTCCCCCTGGGCAAGGAAAAACTGCCATTAAACCCCAATAGGGAAAAAAGGGGAAGAAACCTTGAGAAGGGAGCACAGAGGGAGGAATCCACCCCTCCAGGACGGTTAAGATGCAATAGGTGATGTTAGGCAAACAAAATTTAGCAGTAGTATCATCTGATCTGAGGCCGCATGTTTACGTCCAGGGCGGTAACCCACGAAAATCGTGGTGGACACCGGTGTTCAGGGAAGCCTGAAGAAGGAGGCCTTCCGGGTTATCCCAGAGGACTCCGGAGGCGGTTGCAAGGTACCGAAGGGCCTGAAGGACTGCAGCCTCTGCTGTCAGAGAAGCAAAACAGCGGGTGTGTGTGAAGTTTGCAGAAGACATGGACAAGGACTTTTTGTCCGCACCAAGTTGTTTCTGGAAACCATCCGCCACCTCAGGAGGGGAAAACGGGGAACCATCCAAGCTGTTTACAGTAAGGATGGAACACTGTTGACTTTAACTGAGGAGGTAATTGGGCGGTGGAAGGAACACTTTGAGGACCTCTTGAATCCAACTATTACGCCCTTTATGGTAGAGGCAGAGCTGGAGGCTGATGGGGGATTATCGTCATTTACCCTGGTGAAGGTCACTGAGGTAGTCAAACAACTACGCAGTGGCAAAGCCCCAGGGATTGATGAGATCCCTCCAGAAATGCTTAAAGCTCTGGGTGTGGTGGGGATGTATTGGATGACACGCCTCTTTAACATTGCGTGGAAGTCTGGGACAGTGCCCAAGGAGTGGTAAACTGGGGTGGTGGTTTCCCTGTTCAAAAAGGGGGATCAGAGAGTGTGTGCCAATTATAGGAGTTTCACACTTCTCTGCCTCCCTGGTAAAGTCTACTGTAAGGTGCTGTACAGGAGGGTTTGGCCAATAGTCAAACCTTAGATTGAAGAAGAACAATGCGGTTTCCTTCCTGGTTGTGGAACAACGGACCAGCTCTTGACTCTCGCAAGGATCCTGGAGGGGGCATGGGAGTATGCCCTTCCCGTCTACAGGTGTTTTGCGGATCTAGAGAAGGCGTATGACCGGGTTACTCTGGGAGGTGCTGCGGGAGTATGGGGTGAGGGATCCCTTTTAAGGGCAATCCAAGACCAAAACCAAGACCAAAACCTAACTATATAGTAGCATAAATGACAGCAAGAGTTGATATTTATCATAATATTGTAGATAGATAGATGGGGCCGTATTACAGAAACTTCATAACTCACAAATCCTATCAATAATTTTGCTGGTCATTACGCATCATTGTATGCTTAATGTGAGAATGTCAACACGGCGATCCAAGCCCACTCCTTCTGTCACGAGATATTACCTTACCCGGTAGCAAAAGTGAGAATTCACGATTCATCTTTTGATTTGTGAACATATGTAACCAACCTAACCAACACACTAATTAATCTGTTTTAAAGTTCAGATCACGTTGTTGTTTTTCTTAAATTTTATTTTATTGGTTTAAATGAAAAATTATTTTAAATGCTCTGTTAGATAATTTGTTAACGGGAGTAGCGTTAGTTGCTATGTAACAGCCATAAATGTCTTCAATGCCCCGGGTTCTTCAATTGCTTAGTTGTCTAAACCTAGCCACTGTATCCACTACCAAAGTGTTGTGCACAAGGGACAAAATAATGTAATTTACTTATTTATATCCCCAATCTCCTCATTTCCATGTGAAAAATTGTTGTGAAAACACAGAAGACACAATTCAATTATTAAATATAGTTTGTCCATGTAATACAGATGTACACTACTATTAATATGATAACTGATTTGATCCATCTGTGCACATAATAAATTAGGGCCATTGAATTGTCCTCACACTATAATGGTACCCCATCCCCATCAATTAATTACTAAATATGCTTGATTATCTATTGCTCTAAAGAAGTGTGGGAAGGGTATTGCTTTGTTTAATTACACACTACTATAGTATATGGCCTGATTACCACTTCCTGTGGTCTTGCTAAGACTACTAATGAGCACAATTTATCTCTGTTTATACAACACCATCTAAGACTCCATTAAAACGCTCAGCTGTCTTTACTTTAGTCATTATACAACTGCAACCTGTACCCCCCTCCCCAAGGGAACAAACATAAAAGCATTAATGCATATATAATGGAAAATAAAGATAATATCTCTTTGCAGTGACTGTTTACCTGATCATATCTATAATATGACCAAATGCTATTAACAGAGAAGCTAATGTACATGTGAACGCACAATTATTTCAAATGACACCTACAGTATACTTTTGATATTACATCAACATACATTTACAATAAAAGACAGCCAAACACACGTGCACTGGATGCAATTCGTATTTCCTGTGCCAAGACTCAGTCCTATATAGGAGTTTATTAATTTTTCCAACATAACCAAAACGGTTATTTTTTACAGTTCTGCACCAATAAACACCCTGGACTTCTTGTTGTTTCAAGGCCCTTAAACAGAGCGAGTTGAGGGAGCGAGAGACCAAACCTGTTTTGATGAGCCAGCAAACACAAACACACACACACACAGAGCACAGCAGGTTATCTGTGACCGCTCTGTCCTTGTAAACACAAAGCGATAATGCTGAAGACGTGATAGAAACATTTAACCAACACGTCCTTGCCCCTCTCTCTTGTGCTCTGTTAGCCTCAGGCTGAAAGCAGTTGAACAACATAACAAACAGATAGAAAATTACATTGAGGACTAGACAAGGGAATAGCGTGGGAGGTTTTCACTGGAGCGCAGTATCATTTTTTTGTTGTTGTACGGAGCTTTACTTCAAAAAGTTGGACTGTAATGTAAACTTTCCTCCTTGAAACAAACATTCGGTACATTAGAGAGGGTAAATTGGGTACAACTCAAATATAAAATATGTTTTAATTTTGTATGTCAGGCAGGTGGCCCATTGAACTATTTTTGTCCGCCTTCTCTTGACAGAAGAATTGCTACGTGATTAGTGCACTGACTCAGTTCTGAAACCATAAATGATTTACTGGTGAGTGCTAGAGCAGTGGGAGGGATCTGTTGAGTGTGCCAGCAGCAGGTGGTTCACTGACATCTGTGTAGGTTAGATGTTGCTGGTAAAGAGTACTGAAGAAGGAAAACTAGAGTAAGCCTGGACGCAATATCAATTAGACCAACATTCAGGTTGGATCCCATGCAACCTAACTTTGATTCTGGACTGTCATACTGCATATTATGTGCAGAATATGCGTTTTGCTCTAACCTCTGGTAATGACCATTAGTAGGCTGTGTGGCTGTGGCAGGTTTTGCCTTGTTGGGGTTTAAATCAATATAGACACTGACCAGCTGAATACATTTTATTCATTATTTTCTCTCCCTTAGACTCAATTTATTAAAATGTATGTCCTCTGTTGTGAAACAGCTATTTAAGGAAGTCCACTAAGATGAGAATATGTTAGTTCACAACTGCATTACAAACCCTTGGGTAGTAACCTTGAAAAGTACAACTGTGAGAGCCAAGAGGGTCATGAATGCTAGAGGCATCCATATGTTCAGTGAGGCAGCACATCTTGAGCAAACCGAAGCATCAGGCTTCCAGCATAATGTTCTTGCTCTTGCAGTGTTGGCTATACCAGAAATGATGTGAAGCATCAAAGCTTTTCACAACTTAATTAAGCTGTGACAACAAATGCAAATCAGCTTTCGATATCTAGACAGCTTTATATCATCAAATTCTCTGTAATAATCTTCAGATGCTTTGTTGTCTAATTAGATTCCACAGAGTGCTAGGCTACACGATATATTACATAACACTGCGTAAGAGAACACAATACATTTTTTAAGTATTTTTTGTCCATAATCATAATCGTTTTATAGTTTCACACTCATATCTAGGCTGTGTGCACAAACAAAAAGAAAGCAGTAATATTTTTTGGCGACCATGATGGTATATTGAGTATATTAATAATAGCTATAATATTATGGGCTGTAAAATTATTATCACATCCTCAGACATAAGCCTGAATACGATGGTGGTTATTGTCTTCCCAGCACCTCTCGCCCTGTAACGTGATTACAGCTTGGTGATTGTGAGCAGATTATTCTCAAACAAAAACCCTTCTTCTGCAGAGTGCACTCTTTGTGATGTACGAGAGACCAGAACCGCTCCGCTATCTCGCAATCAAAATGTCAATAATGCTTATATCTACAGCGGACCTGAAACACATGATTGGGTTTGGTCTGAAAATGTATGGCGTGATTGTGATTTTGTTTGTTATTCTCTTTCTCATTCTTTTCTCCATCTAGTCCTTTAACTAGAATAGAAAACAATCCATAGAAATGATGGCCTCTGGTCTTATTATTTTACCATGTACAATATCAGAGAGAGCAACAGTTACACCAGCAAGAACAAGAACTGATATAATTACACCACTCACATCTCGAGACAAAGACTGTGGAGCTCCCATTGGTTGTATTATCCTTATTGTAGAATAAGGAGTTATTTAGAATGTAGAATTTTCCAGTTAAGGAATAAATGGGGTAATAGTACTCAATATAAATACAATATTCAGGTTTTATGGACACGCTGAGACTTCTAGGAGCTTTTTCTGTCAAGTTGTGACTATATGGAAGAAGGTATTACTTGCATGTACTGTATTAAAGCTGAGAAAAGCCATGCTTGCAAATAATTTTTTTTTTATGCCATTATGTCGAGATCCTTCACATACATTTAACATCAGTGTTGGGCAAGTTACTCAGGAATTGTAATAAGTTACTATTTTACTTATTACTTATTCAAAAGGAAATAATATTACTTAAAATAATTACTGGGTATTAAAAGTATGTTACTAGTTACATTACTATATTACTTTCACAATCACTACCCTGTCTCGCCCCTTAGGAAAAATTGCATCCCGTGTAGCCAGCTCATTGTATAATTGAATCCTCTTTATTGGAACAATAATTAGCCTTAAGAGTCAACAATCAGCCAAAGTGAAAACATTGCAGATGATTGGACAGGTTGGTTCAATTAGCCTACCCTAAGTTTGCTAAAACCAGAAATCTCGTTCTTGTAACGCAGTAATGCAGCAGTATTTGGATTAGGATTAGTAATTGTAATGTTATTACTGTTTGGGAAATTGTAATTATTTAGTTAGTTATTGAAAAAAGTAATACTATTACAGAACTGCCCAACACTGGTTATTATGAGATAACAAAGCTTGTTTTCCCAAAATAACATTTATCAGGAAACAATTACTTGTTTTCTTGAGATACCAGATTTTTATGGAGAATAACAAGTTGACCACAATTTGTTGTGCTGTACACAATTGATGTAGCAAGAACGGCATTTCTGGGTTTCTGTATTCATGCACGGTTGTGTTTTACACATAAACTGTGAGTTCTAACATGCTACAACTGAAGACTGTACCCTTTAAACGTGATAATGCTTGGTGGCTCAATAACAGGAGCATTAAATAAAGTATACTGTATATTTCCAGTTGCCATGTCAACATACATTAGTGTTCACTCACACTGAAAAAATACAGTAACCAAATTTAGCCTGTCCTTCAGTCTTGTAGGTAGTCTTGAAAGGTCCGTAAACAATACTTTGTATTTCTAGCTATTGCACAGATGTGTTTGTATACGTTTGTGTGGGTGTACTGTGTGCTTGTGTCATCCATTTACCACGTCATCAGATTGTGTGTGTGTGTGAGTGAGACGTGTCGTAATGTGCACCACGGCACAAATTGCTTCTGAAGAACTGCTTGAGAGTGGAGAGGGACGGGACAACGAGGATAACAGAAGTGTCTGTAATGCTCTCTCCTTACCTGGTGCTAATGGCTCTTGGCAGAAATGTGGCGCATGCCCGTCATGGCACAGAACCTCCAGCTAGCGAAACCACATTACGCACATGCTAACAGGGTGAGAAGCTAAGTCGGCACGTAGCCTCATGGCTCCCAGGCTTTTGTATTCACACGAGGATACATGACAAATACAAGTAACTGTAAATCTGGAGATGGCACTTAACCAAAACAGAATTCACGTGACTCACATATTTTTTTACGAGGGGAAAAAAGTCACAAATGCCTGGACTTTGAGATATAGTTTATACAGTACGCACATACACACACCATTTAAATTTATTTATTTTTTGTTCATTCTCCATTCACGTATATGTGTGCTTGAACAATGAGGTCTTCTGTGAACATGGTCCTGTGCTTGTTAAGAGCTGAGCCTGTGCACACACACACACATATTCCTTTAGCCTGCAGGCCGATAAGCCAGAGGCTACCCGGTGACAGGGTTGGGGTCCGTGGTGCTAATAAGACCCCTGGGACACACTCTTAGACACCAGTTCTTGCTGTCGATACTCTGGGACTCTCCACACGCAAGGACACAGGGACACAGTCATCCTGATGGTCTTCTATTCACCTCAGCATCGACCACTGTTGGAAGAATGCTGACTGCAAAGCACAGTTTAATGGTGTGTGTGTGTAAGCCCTCTTCACAAACTCTGGGTTGCTTTATGCAACATAAGTCAATATTTGACATTTAAACTAAAGTGCTGTTAAGTAGTACCTTTGGTACTGGATGATACAGTAGGTACCATCACATTAATAGGCTACTCAGCCTAAAAATGTCCTGATTTTGCAAAAAACAGCATTGGTTTGAACTTTCAGTTCAACACTGAGCAGAACATGGATTACCGGACAATCAGCAGGTAGGCAGTTAGGTTCTGAAAACCAAACATAAGTTTTTGTTTGGTTGAAGGTCATCCCAACACATATTAACGATAAAAGTACACCACAAACTACTTTTAATAATGGAGGGTTTCCAGAATGATTTGTACAACAAAACAAATAGCAAAGCTTGCAAATTCAGTCTTACCAGCTAAAATAAAATAAAATAAAATGTGTCTGCCTGTTAACCTGAACCTGAAGGTGTTGAACCCTGGCATAAGCCTCTGAAACCAATCAACTGTTAGCGGTCACTAGGCTCATGCCTCAATGAAGATCTCCTACGCGAACAAATTTGATTTGCAGGATACACTGACCATCGACACTTCAAACTGTCTAAATGGTAAAGGCTTTTCCCTGCTAAATGGTAAAGCCTTCATCCTTCTAAATGGAGTGTGTTGCCCGCTGGTGGACCTCCATTCTCTCAGATCTCTGTGTCCGTCCAGGGGTAAAAAAGCGAGCCTCCACCTCAATGGAACTGCACCGTGGTTGTCGGGTCGGTCGGTTGGTTCACCTCCCACACCTGAACCCTTGGCTAGCCGCTGCCTCTGGCCCACCCTCCTCTGCAAACCTTTGGCCTCAACCTCTCCTCAGACGAGTCAACCTGCTGAAATTAAGCACAATACTAAGCGGAGGAAAATAAAATTACCATGATTCCCTCAGTAGCAGCGAGCGAAGAGCTCAGCACCGAATCTCAAATGTGGCGTATGGAACACTGCTTCCACCGAGTCCTTCTGATGGAGACTCTGCCCGTGGACCGTAGGGCCTGCATCGCTGCATCTTCTCTCCCCATGGGGAGGGAAAGGGGATGCCCCCTCACCTCTGGTGTCGACCGTTTGTGCTGCCCGGTTGGGAACTGGCTCTGATACAAGAGGAGCACGGGACAAGAGGGAGTACGGGGTCAGCGGCGATGTTGGCTCCCCACCCATCCTGTCTTTAAACACAGACCAGGATCACACTACAGTACCTTATTTGTCTTTCATGATAGTCACCATGTCAGATTAGAGGAACATTGTGCCATAAAATCTTGACATGTCTTGACAGGTCGGGAGACTGGCCAAACTACACCTAGAACCACCGCATGCTGTTGTTCACAACCTGCCATGAGTTTATCTGTTGTTAGGAAGGAAGGGTCAATAATTTTATTATTGCTCAGCGGTCCATGTCTTCCGAAAAAACTAACTAAAAACTAAATGGGCCATGTTGCGGCTACTGATACTGCATGGGAAATTATAACCTAGCCTAGCTTAATCAGCTATAGCCTACTCACTTAAATGCCTCCACACTATTTCTCACCAATATTTATCTTTTTTGGCTTGGTTATTGTAGCTGAGGAAACGTCAAATAAATGACTTGTTGACACACAATCCTTTCCTCAATTTTGTTCAATGCCATATTCCACCTGATAGCATCAACAGCAGCACTGCTCTCTCTCTTTGATAGTGTGATATTATAAATATTATAACTATGCTCTTTTATAGCTATTAGTGAATAAGTCATAATCACAATTTATTATCATTACCAAATATAGTTTACGTTACATCTTAAATGTATGCCATCTGTTTCTTATATGAAATGCAATAATTCTGACTGAATATGTTGGCACAGCCAATACGGACATATCAGGATGGAACAATGCGCTGACCACCAACAGAAGTGGTTATAGAGCCACACTGGTTCTGCCATCATCCTGTGCATTTGTACTGCTGAAACACAGCAATCTAAAAAGGTAAAACACAAACGATCGCTTTGTGTTTGTCCATGTGAACGTTGTTCATCCCACAGCATAATAATAATAGATAATCTAACAGAGCAGAGCAACATTTGTCAAAGTTAATCAGTGCAATATAGCCTACCCAATAAGCTGTTATATACTTATGTACTGTAGCTATGGATTCAAATTGATTTAGTTCAAAATGTGACAAGGTATTGATACATGCTTCACTCTCACCTTTCACAGAAAGGTCAGAGTACAAGGCTGGCAGTACGTCTCCAGGGATGTCTCTTCTGAAGGTCTTTAATTTAGTGGACATGACATCAGTAAGCCAAGTAAGTAATGTGAACCACATCTGAGCTTACAAGGAGCTTTTCTTGAAATAAAGTGAAGCAAATATACACAATAGTCTAACATAAAATAAATAACACCAGAAATAAATGTGCATGGTAATAATGCAAATTAAATGTCTGTTGTATTAATATTGTACGCTTCTTCATTGGGGGATAGTAAGGTTGTTGTTAGCATGCTGAACATTTATTTCAAGTTTAAAGAAAACCCTGCCAGCTCTTTCCTAACAAGAATACTGACAGCAGAACCAGAGTGCAGACGTTTCCAACCAATCAATCTACAGAGGTGCTGCACCTCTAGTGTTTTATGGAAATCAAATGTCAAAATTTACTAAATGAAAAACCCCAAATCCACACCAGTAATCTCACCCTAAAGCTTCCCACATTCAGGCAGACACTGAAGGCACACTGTTTGATGGTTGGTGCAATGTTAACAGCCAGTCACAAGTCACACAATAAGGCAAAGATTTTGTCCCTGACTGTCCTGTGAAATGTGCATTTATTCACAGGAATCAGCAAAGCTGGACAGGAAAAGAGAGAACGGGAATGATTTTAGATTCTAATTAAGTAAAAATCCATAGTATTCTTAGAGTGGAGTGACAGAACTGCAGAGGGTATCCAAATTAAAAAGTAATATTACATGCCAAACCTTGACTGACAAATGAGAAACTGATAAAGAAGATACATTATTCTTATTAAAATGTTATTTCAAATGTTTCATGAGATGTAATGCACTACTCATTATTAAATCACTGTGTGCTTTGAATACACACACACACACACCTGACCCAATGCTGAATAGAGGTTATTCTGTACACACACATACACAAACATGCAGGGCAAACATCCATCATAAGCATTGTGTGTGACCTCTATTGAGCATTGGGTCTTCTCCACTGAGGAAGCTTGGTGCAATAAAGAAAAGGGAAGGGAAGAAAATAGGAAGTAATACTTGGGAGGGGCGAGGGGAATCATTACATAGCATTACAAGTCTTTATTTCATGCCATTACATTGTTTCATTTTGACAGGAAGGAAGTGCAAAATGTCAAGCTGAAAAGACAACCAGACACTAATAAAAGCTTAAGGGAAACTCCTCATTAGTGTTAAGGTGCAGGGGAGTAGCTAAGTGGTGGTCAGGGGTGGCCAGTGCCACCCCAATACAATCGCTGGCCACCCCACTGGCCCCCCCTCGTGAGTCACATAGCATACTAGCCTATGTATAATATTCTACTGACATTTTACATTAAGAGGTTACAATGCATTTAAATCCAACCCATGTGGCCAATATTTTTTATAATTAATGTGAAACAAAATAACAAATGTGTTCTGCAATATATACGCATGCATGACTTTCAGGCCAATCGCATTGAACACATTGTTCACATGATAATGTGTTTGCCATCATAATAGTATCCTAGTCCCTGATGTTTTTAGCTGAGACAAAATTATTGACAAAGGTATCGCCAAACACAGGACTAAGCAACAATAATCGCCAATCAGTAGTCGCTTGTCTACTTTTCCTACCAGTCTTCAATCAAAGAAATGGATGGTGAGTCTATTTTACAATTCTTACAATGCGTGTCATTTAGGCAGGACCGGGAAGCAATGGGTTTCCCTACTACATTGCTTTGGCTATTATAGTTGGAGACCAGTTACAATCATATAGCTTGAGCAGCATCACATTATGAAGTGATAAAGCAGTAAGCTGCAGGTAGGTGAGATGCCTTTATTGAGGTCTCATCTGAGCGCCTCCACTTCTGTGTTAAATGTATGTGTGATTTCATTGATGACGAGGTGTGTTTGTTATAGCATCCTACCACCCAGAGTATGAAATTGGAGCTGTGAGATCAGGATGATCTCGCAAGGCCGCTTGTGTTTGGATTCATTGTCGGTTTGTGTATAGTTTCATTAATGAGACATATATGGTACAAAGTTTTAGTTCTCCACCCACAGAAATAGGTATTGCTTCACCAGGTTTTACTATAGTAAGTTCATGTCTTTGTCAATAATTTTCTTTTTTTTTCACAAAAAGACAGGAACAGGTGAATAAAGCTGTAGCCTATTGAAAATAATAATGCATGCCCTAATAAAACAGGGATACCTATTGTCATTAAATAGGCTACTAAAATCTTTGAAAGATTTTAAGTATCTTTGTCATAAACTGCCAAGTGCCACCCCAATAAAATGACTGGACCTGGCCACCACAGTAGAAGTTATGGCTACACCCGTTAGGGTGCCACCAAAAGTCATATAGCATTCCAAAAGACAGTAGACATAAAGCAGCAAGACAACTCAGAGCAATATTTACATCCCATTCTGCGTCCACTGCAAGCCATTCCCACTTTCCTTCCTAACTGACGAGCACAGGGGCCTATTCAATTGAGACACTGGTAAGTCTCTCTGAATGTAATATTCACATATGAAGAGTCAAGCCAGAAAATCAACAAACCTGCTGCGACAACCCAATATAGGTATTCCATTTCCTAAAGCAGACGTTACCGTATATCAAAAAAATCAAATAGATACCATTTCCTTGAGGGTGTGCTGTCCTCTATGGTGAGATGTGCCTGAATGTGTCATTATAGATGAATAAAAGCAGCAAGGTTATATCGCTGCTGGCTCAGTAACGGGTGAGACATATATGCTGCTTATTCAGCGAATTTCCAGTGGGAAATAAACAATGGAAAAAATATATCAAGAAAAGACACAACTGAATGAGGAAGGGACAAGATGGGTGATTATGCCATGTATGTTAGAGCCACACTCTTTACATTGAGTTATTGCTCCTCCAGAACCAGACTTCTGCCCCAGCGCAGTAATCCTGCAACGGATGATGAGGGGAGAAGCATACAAGCCTATGAGCTCTTAGGGAAGGGGTGAGTGGAATGTACAGTACCCCACGAGCTCCCTGAAACGATTTTTGCATTTTCAACATTGGTTTCAGCCATAAACTGTATATATACTGATATATATATGTGTGTGTGGACAAACCCTCTGTGAGGTCACCCTTAAGAACGGCTTTGAAGACCGCACTGTGCTGCTGGCTCTGGCCGTCGCCATCTTTGCAGTACCTGACCTGCCTTTAACCCCCCTCTGAACCCCCCAGCCCCACAAGCCAACACCAACACCCACTAACAAAACAATTGGCCCCCACCCAAACCTGAGCAGTCACTCATCAGACCCTCTCTGTCTCGCCCAACAACCAGGGTAAAGGATAACCAGAGAAAAACACACACAAACACACACACAACCGGGAGGGAGGGTCGGGTCCAACATGTCATCTTAAACAAATGACGTGCCTGTGCTGCTGAAGACCCCGGGGTCCAGCCTCAGGCCCCTGCCCTTGTAGGGCACACTATTCCAGCAGGGACACGTGTCAGGGCGACACGGGTCCTGGGTACTGGTCATCTGTGGAGGGGGTCCTACAGGCTGCTCCTGGTGTTCATCCATCGTCAGCAGCAGCTGGTTAAGTGCGAGTCTTCTGGTGCAGAGGACGAGCTGATGGATGTTCAGCCAAGGCAGAGGCTGAGCGTCCACATCCTCCAGGTGACGTTATCTCGCTCTTACAGGAGACGCACGCGCGTACATCTCTGTGTAATAGATCTTAAATATAACAGATGGTAGTACCCACACATTTAAACATTTTCTATTGCTCGTTTAGGTTTTTTATGGGGCAAAGCCACCATATAAGAACCTGTTGTTGTCTGCCATGTACTGTATTGGTACCCGCTATGAATAATTCCTCTAAAGTTTGCTTTATCAGTATTCTGACTCAACAGGAAGTCAGTGATTACAATACAGCAATACCCATTACAGAAGAAAGAGGTAATTTAAGCCTGTGTGTGTGTGCATGATCTTCACCTGAAGTGCCTTAAGTACTACATTTGGCTTACTGAAAATGTTAATACTGTATGGAATGTCACTTAGGTGCAAAAAATAAAAGAATACAATGGAATGAAATTATCAATGAAATTATCTTATTATGTTCTTTGTGGCATCTTGTTTGAATATATCTTCATCTTAAGAAGGTTTATATGGATCAAACCAAGGGGAATTACAATTCCAACTAATCACAACAAACACTATGTTGTTAAGTGTCAAAAATAAAAAATAAATTTCACTAATAATGTGCTTATAATTTAGGATATGCTGAGCTCCCCTAGATACACATGACAGCACCTGTCAAAATAAATAAGAGGAAAAGAAAAGGGTTATGCTTATTATTTATTATACTGAACGCTCAATTAACTGACTGACTTAGCTAAGCCTTGATATATGATCTTGAAAAGAGCCCTCTAAAAATCACACAGTACATAAACGCTAAAAATAACAAATAAAGGCAGATAGATTTTTGTTGTATTCATTCAGTATAAAGTTTGCTGAATCTATTAGCTACACTAGATAATGTAATCAACACAGACAAGGTTTGAAGTATGATTCACACCTTATGTAAAGATTGATAGAAAAGTGTCTTCAGCAGACAGGAAACAGACAACAAATGGCTAATGTCTAAACGTCTGGTCGCTTCGTCAAAAGGTCTAAAAGCAAACACAAATCAACTCACAGTGACAATTTGTGTTTGATTCCAGTCATTTTGCTTTTGCCAAAGGACAATCACAAGTGATTTTAAACAGATTAATCTACAGTTTCAGTGCATTCTAACAGGCATTTAATTGCAGATTAAACAAAATTATCATAATTAAATGCATTCTTTCTTTCTCTCTCATTTATGCTCACTAGTGTTGCTTAATATGCATAGTCTAACGTATTTGTATATTTAATATGGTTCCTATACATGATAAGAAGCATCCATGTGTATCTGAAGATATCCATGTGTATCTGATGTAGGGTACCACTTTAAAGATTGTTAAAAGCAAATAGAGAGATTTACTGTACTTACTTTATATATGTTAGAAATAATTTCATTTAAACATGTAAGAACACTGTTAGCTACTGTATGTAGTATTGTATTGTAGAGTGTAGAGACTGTATTTCATAATTTCTCTTTTCAGGACTTTGTCTGTTCTTTTTCGGGAGGGCCAGAAACACGTAACCTGACATGCCAGAGAAATTGTTGTCACAAGTCCATCTGGGGAGCCGTACATTGAAACTGTTTGTGAATGGCTGTACCTTCAAAAAAATACTTGACCATTGATTGGATGAATCATCTGGTCGTTTTCGCTGTCGGCACACCTAAACCACGCCCATATAGCTATAAACACGATGCTGATTAGAAAGTTCAATTGCTACTCGGACACATTCAAAATGATTCCGAGGCTTTCCGGACTGATTCTCATGGCGAAATTAAACTGAAGCCTCGCGAGACCATCCTGATCTCGCGAGGCTTCAGTTTAATTTAGCCAATTTCGGCTAAGAAACACAGGACTATTTATGTAAATAGTCCCCATATTTGCTTACCCCTCCCCTTAACACCAAAAGGATATAAAAGTGTAGAGAGCATTAGAATCAGCTCAGTATTTATCCTGCTCCAATGCAAGTTATTAGCCTACTAAATGTACTGTCCTTCAACAGCCTACAAT
>JAODUH010065165.1:0-17138 GCA_027564835.1 Typhlichthys subterraneus
AATAACCATAACTCCACAAGTTGGGGGAGTGGGGGGAAGTTACGTGCACAACCCACTTAGGGATGAACAGGTTAATGATACTGAGCAACCCAACCTTTATCTCAACTTTTAAGATTCATTTTTTATCACCCATTATTGTCATGTGGTCTTCTTTGGTAGTAAAACCAGTGGCGTTTTCCTGCTGGTAAATGTTCTCTTGTGTCTTGGTAAAGCACCTGTAAAGCTATTGTCCTTGCAATTATTTTCATTTTTCTAATTAAACATAAATGTTGTTTTCAGTTCTCTTCTGCTCCTGTGATCATAACAATATATATAGGGATAGTATATATACTGTACATTGTATCAAGCCAGCTGATATTATATTATTAGTAAAATGCTATTTGGCAGTACATTACACAAGGGAGTAAGTGATTGTTTTTAACTTTTGGAAACTTTAGACACAAATATGAAACTAGGGACACAATTTAACTTTTGGAATCTTTAGACACAAATATGAAACCTGGGACACAATTATCTGGACATTTCATTTAAAGCCTGCTAATGACCATGGCTTAGAGCATGTTTTAATGGTTCCACACTACTGCCTAACAGAGTAAAGAGGGAACATTGCATTATTGTCTGTTTTGTTCCCCTCCCTGCTCATCTCTCAGATATAATGCATATGAGCTCAATCAGAGCCATACCGTATAGGTGATGAAGGCGGGCTGGAAATTAAAGCCAAATAGAGTATAAACTTGACGTTGCTATAGAGACAATGTATTATTGTTATGTTCCTGTGTTTGTTAATTGCATTTTATGTTTTTTATAGTATGAGCTGTTTATTTTATTTATTGATTTTACTGTACAGCACTTTGTGACCACTTCTGTTGTTTGAAAGCGCTTTATAAATAAATTTGACTTGATTAATGAGGAAAAATACTTCATGAATTCACAGTAGGATTGTGCAATTAATGGATATGTTATCATAATTTCGATTTAGGCTCCTAATGATCATAAAAACATTGTAATAAAAATTCTATATTTTGTACATTATTGTGCAAAATTGCAAATGAAAAAAAATCTGATCGTAACTACTGTATGGATGCGCATAGTAAGTTGTCAAGTCTATTAGATGTTGCTACCCTCGTTATAGGCGGCACCAGGAATGCTAGTCGGTTAAACGTGTTTTAAAATTGTATTCAGTCTCTCCTTGCCTGCATTTGAAAGGCTGTTAATGCTGCATAGCAGAGTGTAGTAGTCAGCGGCGTGATTCAATGCATTCAGAGTGGTGAAGGAGTGGAGACACTGCTCACAGCAAAGACATTTCACAAGTCGGCCATTAACCGCGTTCCCATAAATTGACTCGGGATGGACTTTGACATGCAGCTTTGTGCAGTACTCACTGAGAGAGCAGATACGAAGTCATATGCTCAAGCTTATGTGTCAGACACAAGCAGATACCAGTAGCTACTAGCTACAAGCTATTCAAAGGAATGTGGTTTAATCTGGGATGCTCATTTTTAAAAATATGCATGTTAACCATAATTAACCCTAAACATTTTAAATAAAAAATATTTAAAATATACGTTTAGAAGTGTCTGTGGCCGAATGCTGGAGATAATCACAACAAAGCCGTGCAGTTACTCAGTATAATAACAGCACAACTCAGACATCCCAACCTGCTGGAACTCATTTAAGGGAGTCATCGTCGTCCGTCCACATTTATGGTCCGTGACAGTCGCTACCCCTCTGAGGCGACGTCTTCATGCGTCCACTAACCATCATTCGACTAATTCAGAATAACCCAATTGAGAGTTACCGGTATGCTGCTGCTATGTTGTGACTTGATTGTGACTAGCAGGCTGAGCTTACCGCCAAGCAAATTGTAGGCTACTGGTAGCTTACCCAGCAGTACACATTATGACTTGGTGGAGCAATATTACTATAGAGAATCAAGATAAATTAAACTAAATATCAGTGGACTAAATATACATTTTAGATCAATGTTTTTGTGCGAAATGGCGATATCACGTGAAGAGGACCGGACACTGATTTATTTTCGAGAGTGCCTTTACGCCAACAGACCAGCACAGTAAGGCTATGGTAGTACCAACAGCTAGGCTAGCTTACCGGTATAGTTGTACCGGGTAGAATTTCTGGAGTGGGATGGCTATACTTGATTAAACTGGTTTTGGTCAGTGGACTATGCAGAATTATGTTACTTGACTGTGTAATGAAAGCAGCTGTAAAACACCTGCACATCATATACAGTGGCTGCATGCATGCAGTAGAATAAGGCATTTGGACTACCACGATGACAGCAGTGCCATTGAGTTATAAAATACAGGGTGAAAATATTAATCTTGTTTTCAGCATTGCATTTTAGAGGAGACATTTGAACAAGTGTTCGTGGACATTTTAGAGGATCCTGGTGCCTCTTTTCGAATTTGGAGTTTCGTTCCGATGGTAACATTAAACAAATGGTTTGTTCACTCTGCTACTTACTTTGAGATGTGGCAGACTAAAGAGAAGGATATAAAATTGTTTCTGAAATTGCAGAGTTTTGAACAACACCGGTAAGCCGGTCAATCACGGGAGGGATAGGCCCGGTGCCCGGTGTTGGAGACCCAGGCACACGCACCGTGATGCACAAATTACGCATCCATCCAGTAGGTGATGCACTCTTATTCAGGTGAGAGAGTCATCATCGTGGTGTAGTGTAGGTGTAGTGAAGATCACCTTTATCGAGTTCAAGACATTAGAGTCCAAGTCAAGACCGAGTCCAGAAGTTCCGAGTCGAAGTCAGGCCCGAGTTTAACCCTCACGCTGTCCTATGGGTCAAAATGACCCAGTGCACTTGCCAGTAGCGGGCAGCAACCACAACACGGACATATGACATTCCGCGGTTTGCTCCCCCTGCTGCTAGTCTTCTGAAATGCCTTAGGACAGTGGGAGGGTTAAATGATACTCTAATTCAAACAGGGCTCAACATTAAGTGTTGTCAATGACTCATTTTTTTTTTAAAAACAAACATTTAGTAGGTTAGTGTATCATGCATGTAGTCTATAATTTGTCCCCTTGACAATAAGATGTAATGTAGGAATTGTGATTTTCTTACATTAACAGATTAATATTTAACTAATATTTATTGTAATCTATGTCCTGTGTTAAGTGAGCCCGCTTTTTTCCTCGATCCACTCTAACCCTTTCTGTTCATCGTGTGCTTTTAAGCGCTGTAATAGTAGGGCACTGTAACGAGGTGTAGGCAGACAATGTTTTTCAACTCCCTTCTCCGTGACAAAAATACTCTTACATTTTTAATAACAGAGGCAAATAATTATCTATGCAGGGAAACCCCTGACATGGACTAAACTAAACGGCTGGACTCGGTCGAGTCCAATTAGAATATTTGGCGAGTCCAATGGCTGAGTCCAAGACAAGAACGAGACATAAAATAGCGTCTCCAGTCCGAGACCGGACTGTAAGTACTACAGCCCTGGACAGAGGTAAGGATTACTCTTTATTAATTGGGTTCATAATTTAAAATAGTTTGTTTGTGGAAACCTAAGCCTAAAATCTAGCTTTTTGATAAAACATTATAGTGTTACAATATTTTGGACATTATGCAAATATGTAGACCAGGCTGTACTGTATCTTATGGACTGGGTGTACGTGTGTGTGAAGTTAACATTTACTTCATACTGTAGTTGTAACGTGTTGGGTCGAGCGAGTGCAAGCGCAGACAAAAGAGTACGCCGAGACATGGAACTGCGTTGTCGAGTGGCTTCACACAGCCAGATAAAACATAACACGGCCACAGTGGCCGGAGAGCAAACAATAACAGACAAAGAACAAAAAACAAAGCCCAACCTACAGTATATAACCCTACATCCAATGCAGCTGTAAATGATAAACAATTAACACAAAAGGTTGCGTGGCTAGGGTGGGAACAAAAGTGGACGCACACCGGAAAAAATGGACAACTCGTAAAGTGTGCCGCCCGATGGCTCACCCCTGGAAGTTACAATAGCAGTCAATGCTTACAGTACATGTAAGCAACCATTTGAAGCTCACCGGTTCGGATCGCATACTTTCAGCAATACTTTGTTTTGTGGTGACACTGAAGGCCGTGTTGAGAGTCACGTTTTGCTACTGTGTTTAACTAACAGTATTAATCAATCACAATTGTTAACAGTTAAACGGCACATACACAGGATTCATTGAATAAATGATTGTTATAGCAGCAATATTCACAACCTCTATGCTTAACCATGTACAACTACAGTTAAATGTAAAGTCAGCTATTGCAAGCTAACTGTACAATAATACAGTTTTTTGTCAAATTCACCAAATACTCTATCTCCTCGCAATTCGCTATTTTACCCTTCTCTATGAAAAAGTAATCTGATACTTCTATGCAGCCCTGCATGGCTCTGTAAATTGGAACATCAACAAAGTGGCGAACACTGCTCACATCAACAAAGCCGTGGTACTTTGTGAGCTCAAAGATAGCAACCATTCTCAAGAATGACTGACCCTGGCGTTATGTCGCTAAAACAAAAAGAATAAAACATTCTGAGAGGCTCTGATTGTGGTGGCATTTAATAATCAGCGTCAGTTCAGATAACGGAGGGAGAGATGTAGCATAATATTAACAATGTTAAATAATTTAATATGTGATTTCAATTGTTACCAGAAAAATTGTGATTATGATGTTTCCATAATCCATCAGCCCTATTTTACAGTATGTGGTGATGATGATTGTGTGCATGTAATAGTAGCCTACTATTTGAGGACTTGAAGACAGTTCACATTTAGAAATATGTAAGATAGTTCATATAAAATGCCATTTAAGTCAATTTTACAAAATAAATAAATATATATGTGCCTATTAAATAAATAAATATCACTAAAAGACCCAGACTACCCTAGTTTTCTGGCTTAATAACCTATCATCTTTTGCATAGCCTTCACAGAAATAGCTAAAACGCCCGCAAGCCAGCAGAGCATGCCCCATTAATTTGCATGCAAGTCAGGAGTTATGAAAAAAGGCCAAGAAATACTGCCTTGACATAAATAAATGTGGCATTGTGAAATAAACCCCCTCTTAAATGAATAAATGTGCAATTATGAAATAAAAGCCTATTGAAATGCATACATGTGGACAAAGTCCTTTGAAATATAGAAAAACAGTCCATTGAAAAACTGAATTTTTGAAATACATTATTAGTATTATGTATTGGTTACATATGTATTTCTTGATTTGTTTATGTAATATGAATATTTATTTATTTATTTAATATTGAATTACATTGTAGTCCATAATTTAAATCCCATTTTTAGCAGTATCGTAATGTAATTATATGTGTATTAAAAATGTATTAAAAATCAGAGTGTAAGGTGCTTAGTGGAGCTTTCAGTTCTAAGCAAACATAAAGTTATCAGCAATTCCTTATTATGCTATTAAATGCAAGAACAATTAGATGGAATCTCCTAGGCCACGTTTTGACATACAGGGTGCAAAGGAATTCACATTTATTCATTAAGTTATTTATTTTCTCAAGTTTTATAGAGTCACATTTTAGAGGGCCATGGGCGTCACTATTAACACGTAGGTGTCTCAAATTGATCTGCTTAGTCATAAAGTCATAAACCGTGACCTGAAAAGCTAACACTTAACATTTTATACTACCAGTTTCTATGCCATTATCAACAGACTATCCTTATAACTCAGACCGAGCCACACAACAAATATTGACAGCACTTCTATGTAATTTATCTAGGGATGACATTTACAGTATCTAGGCATGAGATTATGGGCTGTGACCTAATAAATGCAATTGGTGCAGTTGACATTTTTATTCAGGCATAGGAAGTCAACAGCAAGAGAAATTATTTAAACCAATAAACATTTCACCGTTTTGAGATCACAATGTACTGAGGGGGTGAGAGGGATGGGGAAGGCACATGGTTGTGTTTGGGTGACGGTCGGGGTGGCAGTGACATTTAAAAAAAAAACTAAAAAAAAGCGAGGTGAAGACAGCCTTACCATGTCGTGGTCTGACACTGGCCCAATACTAGTCACGAAAATGTCAGTCTGGACTTCAGTTACACGCTCTGTTGAAGCAGGAAATTGGGATAGTGAGTACCCATCACTGTCTCTCATTAGCCCCTAACTACCTAAGTTAAGACCACCTGGCAAGACCCTATCATCCATTTAAAGCAGCCAGCAGTATTGTTTAATACAAAGGCATGTGCACATTCCTTCACATTCACACACACACACACATACCCTTAAGAAACATGCACCGTTAAGATGCAAAGTTTAGATGTCAATAACCATTTCTTCATGTAATTGGTTTCCCTGTCAGCTCAATTACCATACAGAGGTTCAATCTCCGTAAATATTTTTACGTGGCTGTATTCTGACAGAGAATGTGCCACAAAGTTACCATAACGCTGATGCCTAAAATGGACCCGATAAACATTCATTTGGGAGGAGAGTTGCTTGGGATTTCATATCTGAGCTCTGACAGTGTGATTTATGACTGATATACACCATAATCCATAATTCCTTCCCCTTAGTGGCTGGACGTCTGCAGGGCTCTCATACCGCTCCCCTGACAGTAAAATTCCCTCTGTTGGAGATACTAAATGCCCTTCACACAGCCAAGTCTTTCTCTCACACACACTCTGTTTTACTGTCCCTATAATGTAAACATCCCATAATGCTGAGTATCACACAGTAACACTGTAGCCCAACGCATCATTTTGCATTTTCATATTTACTTATACAATTTGTTCCATGTAGGCTATTGAATATATAGCACATTTCCATACAAAAGTAATTTAAAACTGTATTTTTAACTAAAACGTTAGTATAATTAATTATCAGCATTAAAGGTATAGTATAGTTATTGCAAGCTAATTTTTGTGAATTTTACTTTTTGTGAAATTCACCAAATATCTCCTCGCATTTCCCTAGCCCTCCTTTATCTGTGCATGTTGAAAACATAATCCGCTACTTCTACGCAGCCCTGGCCCCGAAAATAGAATCACAAACAAAGTGGCATAACAACAAAGTCGTAGCACTACCAGAGTAGGCTTCTATGTTTTGCTTAATAATGCGTTGAGCTCTAAGATAACAGGTGTTCTTGAGAATGACTAACCCTGCCTTTAAGTCCCTGTTTCCTTCTCCTCTGTCTTATTTATATAAAGGTAAACAAGAGGGCTGGACATTTTTATTGTATTGCAACATGCTAATGTAAACCCCTTCAAGAAACCAAATACATTTAAATGAATGGGATTTGCTTACCTCCTAATCCTGGCCTTAAGCGATTGTCATAGCCATCCAGGAGGCTGTCTAAGATTTTGGTGAACACAGTGGTGTTATCTTTCTGTTCATCTGTCATGCCATTCTGCCCAGAGCTGCGGAACCAATGACGATATCATGTTAAACCAAAACACAACCTCAAATGCGCTGTCCAAACCACAATCACCTGTGAGTCATTCATTGAAACCATAGAGATGCAGTTAAGACAGCAGAATTCTACTTTGTATCAAACTATGGTAAGAATTTACACTAAATTATTTGACAGTAGTGAAATAATCTATATAATAGTCTTTTTAGTATGTAATATTTTACAATATATGTTTCTTCAAGTACTGCAAAACACGTCATTTTATGTGATTGCAATATAATAAAAATAAATAAAATATATCTACAAAAAACTACATCCACAAAGCAAAAATGTTGGTCCACAAGGATTTCCTGGCAGCAAACTATTTTTCTTAACAAATCAACCTATTTCCCCCGGAAAATGCATTTTAATTAATGTATTTTTCTGAGTGTGAAATGCATTTTCACCACCGTGAAATAAAACTGTGGCTATCAAACATGTAGAGCATACATGCCTTTTTGCACTAATCTTACTCTTACACAATGTGGGGGTAAAAAAAGCATGATTAGTTATGCTCTCAACTCCGAGGAAGATGTGCTTTTTTTAAGCACATGAAACAAAATGCTTCAAGCATTTCACAACTATTAATTATGTGTAGAGTTTTGCACATTTACATTTCAGCACAGATCATCCACCATACATTTAATAAGTATGAAGATACTTATCTTGTGTGTGTGTGTGTGTGTGTGTGTGTGTGCGCGCGTGTTCTTGCGAGTGTTTGTGTGTGTGTAAAAATAGAGCCACTCCATATTTGCATTCAGATGATATCGCACTGTTGCTGTGTGCATTTGTGTGAATGTGAATGTGCTAACAACATGCGTTGTGCGCACATCAAGACATCATCACACGTGCTTGTTTTCTCTGCTAGTGGACGGCCTCACTGCTAAACGCTACATAAACGTCGGCGAGCATTTGGAAACTGGCTCCAAAGCAGAGCACCACCAGCTGCCAATATCCGTTAGCTAATGGAGGAACTCGAATGAGGATGGCAAGCGAGGGTTGATAAGGGACATCCAGAGGGGGAGAAAATGACCGAGAGGAAAGAGAAAGAAAAGAGAGGAAGGGGGAGAACATATGGGATAATGGAGATGGATATACGGGAAGGGAAGCTAAAAGGGGAGAGGGGCAGAGGAAAGAATGGGGGTGAAACAAGATGAGATGGTCGGTTAAGCGAAATAGTGGGAAAATGGGTTTTAAGGACAGAGACAGAGTGTGACATGGGAGAGAGAGAGAGAGAGAGAGAGAGAGAGAGAGAGAGAGAGAAACTTGAGCTTCAACACTTTGTGTTTCCCCAAAATAAAAGGGCATCACATATGGATGTACAGAGAAGGGTTAATTCTGCTGCTCGATTAATTTCAGATAATTCATTGAAGTCTCACTGTACAATAGATTTTTTTTAGTTGATTTGTGTCAACCTCACAGAAGCAAATATGTGAAGATAATTGTGTGGATTCTCCAAGAAGGATAATGGGCCCTTTCACAGAAGTGTCATAGTAGAGTAAACACAGGTGTGGTTCACAATGTTAATTATGGGTCTGTTCCATTTTTGTTTCTATCAGCACACAGTGCAGCCATGCATACTAGTGAAACAACCAATACATTCGTAAATGAAGGCAACCTACACATAACAAGCATCGTGACACCTATTGTAAAGGCTCCATTTAACGTTCTTGGTCCGATTTAACAAGGCGACTAAACAGGAATACTGCACCGTAAATTGCCAGCGTAGAGGTCATTTACTGTAAGGCTGTAGGGAGTATTTCTATATGTACTCATACTTTCACCCTCTACTTATTTCCCAAACCTCAAAACAAACATGAAAACATTTTTTTTTTTTTTTTTTTGCGAGGGTATACCCGGAGCACGACAGAAGGGAATATTCTAGAAGTGGGGAATGGGGAATTTGGTGCAAGTTGGTGCGAAAGAACAGGAAGTATGTAGCGCAAAATAAGCAACCACAACAGGGAATATAACATATTAGTTTAGGGAGAGCGAAGAACAAGTGTTTTAATCGAGGGGCCGTGTCTCCATGAAACACTGTACACCATCTCCATCTACAGGTCATCTAAACAGCAACAGTGCTTCTCACACCACTTACACACCAACACCCCCCTCTCTCTCTCACTTCAGGTCTCTCGGTCTGCACATACTCAGTGTATATCTAATAATGAGATAATTTCTTTTTTTGGCAACATACTGTAGTAAAGTGCTAGGTCTGCCTGATTACTGTCTCTTGGAAATCCCCCAAAGGTGGTGTGTGTGTGTGTGTGTGTGTGTGTACGCACACTTTATAATCAAACGGGGGGAGGTTATACAGTAAATCCTCCGGTGATAATTGCTCTGCAATTTATGATGACACTTTCCCAGTAAACTAATAACGTGTTTTCTTTTTTTCTTTTTTTTTTTTGTTGTGTTTTGTTCTGCTGTTTTAACCAAGCAGGGTGTTTAGTAGTGTCATTCACATCAAACCTACAACATCAGCCAGTCAGCTTGCTAGCACGGCACACAAAGCACCCAGCATTCAAACTAAGACCTGGTGAAATGTCAATCAAATGGGATGACTGTTCCATCCATCACAATGAGGTATATTCATGGGAAACACATGGTGTGCTCTGCATTGACTGTGTATTTATTCCAATGAGGTAGATTCATGGGAAACACTTTGAATCATTTAGAGATGTTTGCATCTGATCGCGTCACATAATGTGCGTTCTGCATTGGGGGGCATGAACGCCCTGTCATGGACAACACAAGCGACAATGGAAAGGGAACCTGAGTGCGGAAAGGGGTCCGTCACTGAGGGGAAGCGAGCTAGATGATCGCAATACATCACTGTTCAAGTCAACTCCAGTGACTTCCTCTGAAAACTCTGTTGAATTATTCAGCCGAAAAAAGAAAATTCTCAGATATGTCCCCATCTCAGGGATTCACCGTGAGGCGCGGCCCCCCGTGAACAGTCAACTCTCGCTGAACTCTGCTTGGTGGAGGTGACACGCATGGTGCTTGGGTTTAGCTTTTCCCAAATATTTTGTATGTAGTATAAACAATTGGCATACAGTCTGTGTTAATCTGTGGAGTGGAGCCGGATTATTTTGTTTCGAGGAGTGCGGAATGTGAATGCGTCGCTTGAATTATTTCGGGATTATCACTTTTGAAGTCACACGAAATGTCATGTCTCATCTGGTCTCTCCCTCTCTCTCTCCCTCCCTCTCTCTCTCCCTCCCTCTCTCTCTCCCTCTCTCTCTCTCTCCATCTCTCACTCTACCTCTCTCTCTCCCTCTCTCCATCTCTCTCTCTCTCTCTATATCTCTCTCTCCATCTCTCTCTCTCTCTCTCGCTCTCTCTATGTGATGGGGTCACATCCTACGTCCCAGTCTTGGCGGTGCATGTGTGTGTGTCTTTATGCCCACCCTGTGAAGTCCACAACTCCAGTCAAACACTGTACAGGAGCAGAAGAGGGACATGTCACCTCACCTATAACTCCCACAATAACAATAATAATTATAATAATGCCATTTACTCCAGTCCCATAAGGCTTACTCAACTAAAATGATGCTATAATGTAACAGCTAATTGCTATTTTGTTTCCAGAATCTCTTCCCTTCTCCCCTCTGTGCGTTGCACGTCCTATTACCTCGTTGAAATTATAAAGTGCGGATATGTCCTGCGGGGATGCCCCAATTTCATTCAGAGAGGAAATATAATACAACCCAACAAACAAACGTCCAGAAACACATACGCAAGGAATGCATTGTTTTAAATGTGTGCGTGTGTATATATACACACTACTTTTGGGGGTAATGGTGTGTTATTCTTAGATTAGTTCGATGACGCTCTATACGATAGACTGGCCAGTCGACCAATTGACCAACTGACTGAGTGAATGAATGGCTTAATGAAGGCGCACACCTCCTCTAGTCTATCAGCTCTGTACCCGACAATGTGAGCAGACCTCATGGCACGAGAAGAAGATTTTGCTCCTCAACACAATCTATTCTAATGCCGCTGCTTGTCGGAGGCTCTGGAGAGATTAATATGGTGGCTTCTCTGTAACTAGACCACAGTGTGCATAGCTGTGTTGCATGGCATGGTGTTGTAGTGTCCATGGCCATGTAGGCCACGCTTTGACTTATAGCGCCGCATGCTGCCCCTCTCTTAAATGTGCAACAACGCATGCTAGCGATTGCGTATGGATGAACCAACCTATTTTTATATAAATATATATACATAATGGTTATGTTATTGACATGTTGTTATTACTATTATTTTTAACAACGGGCGGTTCATTTAAATGATACATTTGTATGTAAGTGGTTGTTCTTACCTCTTTCCACCAAGAACAGTGTTTCCCACAAGCATACAGGCCCACAGACCCAGCAAGGTTGTCCTGCTCCGTCCACACATGGTTGCAATACGATGAACCTCCACTGTAGTATGTCAGAAGACAGGAGATATACAATATTATTAGGCATTATACAGCATTGTCACAGAATGGGGTAGGCATTTTGGTATGTCTCAGTGTAAAACATCACATGTACTCCAATTGTTTGTGTAAATTCAGTCTCTCAGAGAGAGGGTATTTCACAAGCTATTGCAGACCTACTGAAAGCACAGGAATTGAGTTAAATTCCCCTGCGACTGCCATTAGGCTATTACGTCTATGTTTTGGCAATATGCAAACGAAAAAAAAATCTACATTTTGAATTGTGCCACACTAACGGCATCATAGCATACACCCACTCTCTGGAGGAGACCAATTTTAAATTGCAAGTATTTACAAATAGGCTCCACTGCAATGGTGTCGTGACAGAAGACAAGAAACATGTATATGCAATATGCTATAGCATAAGTTCACAACTCATAAATAGAAACTCGACAAAATATGCAAGTCGTCGTACGATCTCAACATGTTCGAGCGATGGCACCTGTACACAGTATAGCCTGCACTCTTACACTGCAATGTGAAGCGCGGCAGTACCGCAATATCACACCAAATCCCTTAAAATGACAGTACTTTGCTTTCCTTTGAATCTTGAGTCTGTTAATCTAGTCATACCGCATCCAAGCGATAACCTACTCTACGATTTTATGCAATGCAAACGTTTTACTATATTTAGGATCATTTCTTCTCCGACCCCTTACCTATAAAAACACAATCAATATTTCAATGCGTACACAAATCAGTAGACGTACAGTACTGTATCGCACAAACAACACAATTGTAGATCATGCAAAAATACGCCTGCTTCTTCAAATGCTCGCTTCTTCTTTTCCAAGGGGCATTGGAATAAGATAGGAGCCGAAGGACATGCGATGCTCTGATATAAATTCCGTTAGTTGATAAGGATTTGAAAGAGGATGGATGATGCAAATTAACGAGGGAAAATCCCGAACGAACGCACTTTCTAAGTTATTCCACAGCCGCGGTCTCCTGCATTACACGCATATCCCTAGTCCGGTGAGAAATCGGAAATGCAACTGGCATCTCTGCAAGACTATATGGACTGAGACTAGCACGCCGATCTAATGCGTGCACGGCGGAGTAATTAAGCAACTGTGCGTGGAGGCTGTTTCCGTTCCGAGCGCTGTCCGTGGTTCTGAAAACCAACCTGCCTCGTAGAAAAAACAGACCGGCCCTCGTTTAGAATAAATCGTCTTCTATATGTCAGTATTTGCGACGGTTAAAGTCCCCTTCTCCAAACGAAACTCTCCTATTCCAACAGCGTAGCCTATAGCATATACCGCAACTCAGCACCCTTCTAAATCCAAGTGTTACACCCCCCACCCTCCCCCCATTTCTTGTTCTGCCTACAGGCGATACATTTTTTAAATAAACCACCGTTCACTTACAGCAGGCGAGTCGGTATTCGGTTGTTCTCTACCTATATTCTCAAACTTTTGTATATATGTTTTGTAGCCGAAATGAATGAGAAAAAGATACTCTATGATCTCAGATCTGACGAATTTAGCTTGAGGCTGGAGAAGCAGTTGCTGACGAAGGGAGTATGCGCAGGTCTCGCGTACTGTTCATTGGTGCTCGTATGGTGAACTCTCTCAATGTGTCGCCAACAAAAATGTTCTTCCAAACTACCAAATCTAATGAAAATACTGACATCACTGGTCCCTGATGAGTGTCGGGGTCTCCATACGACAATCGCCTCAATAACGTGGATGAAAAAATACACTCTGTGTACGAATATGTTTTAGAAAGGACTGTGGCACAAATTCGATCCAAAGACCAGTCCGTCCATTTTATATGCAGCACAATTTAACTTCCACTGCTGTCGCCCTAATCTCCGTTCAGTGGCTGCAAAATCAAATCCTCTTACGGTACATTTTGAACTGGATCCCTTATTTCATTCCCCTGACGCGCTTTCTCCCTCGCTACTACGAGACAGATGACACCGTTTAATAACGAGCGTCTCAACGGCCACAGCTGGGCATCTTAGGACCACTCCAGAAACAATAAGGAAACATTTAGTAGCCTACTTAAGATAATGGAGGTATGTCAAGAGAATGGAGCGCACGCACACAGGCACCAAAAGACGCCACTGAATTTCCTGAATTTCGCGGTCCCTCGGCAGAATGACAGAGGGTTTATCTCTAATAAAGTAACGAGATAATAATTAACCACTCACCGTCTAAACGCCGACGTTTCGCATCGAGACACCAGCACTGTAGCAGTCTATTACAGCCAAATATATCGCTGCTCTAGCTGTGCGTCCACACTGAGCACGGAGCTGTGCGCTATGCTGTGTGCATCTGACAAAAAACGCCTGATGATACCACCAAGCGTATATTTTTGTAGGCATATGCATATTCAACATAAACTACAAACCAGAAGACATTTTAATTAGGAGGGTCAGGTACGGCGGCGAATAATGAGATCATTTGAGATCGTGGACAGTTTATTGGCATTAATAGTTAATTATTTAAGTTAAGCCACATATTCCAGTACATTATCTTTCTTTCTTTTCAATATTACCCCCTCCCCTCCAATATCTATCTATATCCTTAACGACATTTTGAATGAACGTTTATTTAGTGTAGCCTATACGTTTCACAAGGCAGTAGAGGAGTCGCTGTCTCACATTGGTCTGCAGTGCAACACCGCGTGTATAGGCTAGCTGCTCACGCGTATAAAGTAGTGCATGTGCGTGATTAGTTATGAGACACGTCACGGGCTTATGTGCATCAGTATTCAATGAGCCCCCTCCCTCCTCTCTCTCTCTCTCTCTCTCTCTCTCTCTCTCTCTCTCTCTCCCACACCTGCTTTCTCTCTGCGCTCTTCTCGACGGAATCTAGTGCGCCCGCACACGATTCGTCCTTAAAGTGATGCTGCATGTCCATGTGACATTTCACTGAAAACTACAACACTGCCGCCGAGGTCCCCGAATCAAACCGTCGCCACTGTGCGGCATGCCATGCGTGCACGTCAAGGCGCGCTGCTTCACCGTCTCCGTGACTCGGTTCGGTGATGCTGTGAACGCACGCACGAGGGCGCACGCACGTTGCACACGTGCTCACGCGCGTGCTTGTGCGCATAAAACAAATAGTTTAGGTGATACAGATGGCTTCGCTCCTGTCTTCTAAACAGTTTCATCACATTAAAGCCCATTCGTGCGTCAAAGAGAAGACAATTATTTCCAGGGCTCTATAGGGCTCCATATAGGGATGTGTGTACGCGTGCGTTGGTGCGTGTCGCGCGCGTGTGTGTGTGTGTGTGTGTGGCTAAACGGAGAGAGATGGATGACGGTAATTTGGGTGAGGGATGTGCCGTTTATGTGGAAATGATCACTCGCCGTGAAGTGTGCTTTTGAATTTTAAAAGAGGGTGGAGTCTATAGTGTGGAACAATTACGAAGTGGGTCCGTTGTTTGGCTTTTATACGTCCCTTCTGACAGCAGTGCAGTCGCTGTCTCTTTCAATCCTGCGTGAGCCTCTGTCGTTCAGGGTAAAAAAATTCCGGGATAGAGGCGTTTTGAAGCTCACATATGCGCGCACACAAAAACATGTAATATGTTAATACAGTTTATTTTGTACGGGTGTGTAGTGGGCGTGTGGCGAGTGGGTGTTTGTGTGTGTGTGTGTGTGTGCGCGCGCGCGCGTGCGGGCGAGTGAGCGTGCGTGTGTGTGCGTGTGTGCGAGTGTGTGTGTGCTTGTATTTGTGGCAGCAAAGCCAATCACGCAAATGTCACAATGATTTGGTGTCATGTTTTATGTGCGCTTCATGTGCGCGCAAAGTGCACCTTGCTGCCGTTTTATATGCTTGCGGCACTTAATCATTATGTCCTCGCAAACGCATATGACTGTGTGCACACGTTTTAGTGCACCAGTACGCACCGGCGTGTGTTTTTAGGGTGCTTTATCACCATTTAGCCTTTTTTGGGTTGTTTAGCAACTGGGACACATGCTGTAGGATGGAGCTCCCGTTCGGCAGCGCATTACGACTTTCTTCAATCAGTCAATCAGTCATCCAAACCGAGGAATAAATCAGACCTTTCTAAAAGACGACGGTGGAGTTCCCTTCTGTGAGCAGCTCTCTGCAATCAGCTGTAGGCTTTGAATCACAGGCTCCGGACAAGTCCAAATCCAAGTGCGCGCACACACATGCGTGCTCACACACACACACACACACACACACACACGCACACGCACACGCACACCCTTACCCGAAAGAAAAGAAAAGAAAAGAAACGTTCCATGCAGTCACATGTAAATGTAATTTTTTTTAAAGGCAAGCACACACACACACAAGCATGCATGCATGCCCGCACACAAACACAAGGAAATGCAAACATTTCCAATACCTTCTAATGTAGACAAATTGCACCTACTGTATTGTTACAGAGACAGATATACTATGCAGTTTGCACCCATCTGAAAAGAATGTATGCAAATTAAAAAAGTGTGTTTAAATGTTTTAATCAAGCTTGTCTTCAGGCTCTGGGTGTGCAAGCACACACATGAGCACAGGCACATGCGTGTGCACCCACACACACACACACACAAACACACACAAACACACACACACACACACGCGCAAGCACGCACACACACGCACACGCACACACACACACAAACAGACATAATACAATAAATCAGGTATTCCAAGCTCTGCTTCATGATGTAGTCATATGAATACAGTAATATAGGATTTACCTTGCATGACATAACAAACACTACAGTTCTGCAGTGCCACAACATCATGTAAAGAACACATGCAACAATGTAACCTCAGGTGTAGATAGAGGCCTCACATGAAGCTGAGGGTTATAGGCTTATTCTTCACAGCTCTTGGCTATTGGTTACCATTGATTCCCTCAAAAACAAGACATGCGATGGACCACTTGTCATGTTATGTCCTATCTGCCTTAGTGTGTGTGTGTGTGTGTGTGTGTCGGTGTGTGTAGGTGTGTGTGCATGTGAGTGTGTGATATGTCACTGTGTGTCAGTTTCAACTGTTTGTGCGTCTGCGTGTACATGCACAAATGTTTTGTGTGCAAGCTGTAACATGATGGTTTACACCTCAATATGTATCCTTCGTTCCAAGTAATGTGCTTTCAATCAACCTTATCTTGAATTCAGCAACAGATAACTGACTTGCTTTTGTAGTGAATCCTTTGGTCCCGCGCATTAAACAATTCCATCCTAACATACATGTTAGCATTAAAATGTATTCCTCCATTCAGGTCTCCAT
>JAODUH010065176.1:0-17137 GCA_027564835.1 Typhlichthys subterraneus
AATACAGTAGTATACTGTAGTAGCAGTATAGTATACAGTAATATACTGTAGTAGCAGTATAGAATACAGTAGTATACTGTAGTAGCAGTATAGACTACAGTAGTATACAGTAGTAGCAGTATATATTACAGTAGTATACTGTAGTAGCAGTATAGAATACAGTAGTATACTGTAGTAGCAGTATAGTATACAGTAGTATACTGTAGTAGCAGTATAGAATACAGTAGTATACTGTAGTAGTAGTATATATTACAGTAGTATACTGTAGTAGCAGCATAGAATACAGTAATATACTGTAGTAGCAGCATATAATACAGTAATATACTGTAGTAGCAGCACCTGGTTGATTGTGTAAACTGCTGGGCAGCTGTCACAGCGTCGTCGGGATTTGACACCAGCAGGGGAACCTTGTTACAGCCGGGTTGCTTCAGGACCCGCTCCAGCTGACGGACGGTCCTCTCCACAGTGGCCCGGGAGCACAAGTCCACCTTGCTGACGCCGATGAAGATGGGGACCTTCAGGGCCATGGCCAGGCCCAGGTGCTCCCGCGTGGTTCCCGCTGAGGGACACAACACAGTCGGCTACCAGTCTGATGATGCAATACAACACATAGCTAACGTTGCTGTGAAGATAGGCCAACACAAAGAGTGCCACAGTGCCCATAACAACAAAGTAAATGGAGAATGAATAAAGACTTTGTCGGAGGCTAATATAAAGCCTTAATGATCCTCAATGAAGGTAAAGTAGTGTTTTACAAGTATTGTAAGTCTTGATCATTGCTAACCTCTACAAGTCAAACTACGTCATCACATCAGATCGAATCTTAAAGAGTTTAAATTGTGAGTGACAGGTCTGGGCAATAGACAGACCTATCCCTGTGTTGGCGCTGACCACCAGCATGGCAAAGTCGGGGCAGTAGCTGGTCAGGCCAAAGATGGTGGTTTTCAGGTACTTATGGTGTCCTGCCAGGTCCATGAAGGTGATCATCTTAGATGAATTCTCACAGATCTCCTCCGCTGTACGTGACTCACTATAGTTTATCACCTGCACAGTAAAACGCCATGTCCATACTGTATGCATACAGTGTTTAAACAGTATATGTATAATGCATTAAATTATATATGAATTATGCATTTAAGTATTTATCATATACAGAAAAGAAGCAACCCAGTGTGTGTGAATGTGTCTTATCACCTCTCCTTTGCTGTTGAAGCCCAGGATCTCAAAGCTGATACTAGAAGTGCGGCCTGTCTGGATCTCATGCAGGTGTCTGAACAGGTTGAGGCGGGCTCGGCCTCGACCATTGTCCAGCTCCCCCTGAGTCAGGACGCCCAGCAGGGTCGACTTCCCAGAGTCCACATTCCCCAAGACTGCCACACGCAGGTCCAGGAACTGGTTCGGTCATGATGAGGAAGGACATGTTTTAATACTACTCCAACTAATGTTATCAAACTATTTAACTGTTAGATTGTCATTATCTGTTTTAGCTAGCAGCACGATCGTACTACTGTATATCCCTCTAGAGAGTTTAGATCTAATATTATATTGATGCTTTCATCACAATTGACCACACTGGGCTCGGACGTTAACTTCATAATCCTACCTGTTGGTCATCTGGGACTTTTCTGACAAGAACCTCTGCGATTTTCCGGCAGTTTCTGTCCGAGTCGTACTCCACCTCTCGCTCTCTGAGTAATGTGATGTCAGCGCCAACCCTGGAGATGGAGAGACAGACAGAGAATGACAGAGAGAGAGAGAGAGAGAGAGAGAGAGAGAGAGAGAGAGAGAGATTAAAACTCTTCTTACCTAAAACATAATATATATTGTTGAAGCTGCCAATTTAAAGCCATGCAGGCTTTAATTGCCTCTGCAAGAATAGTTACTGATTATGTAGGCAGTCCTATAATGTCCTATATTCAACTCCAGTCTCTCAGGCTATTATGGAGTGGTATGGCCAACTCAGTAGCTGTCCTCAAAATTACAGTAGTGTTTTAATTACTGTAGAGATTATTTTTAGTTTAAAAAAAATAGTAGAAGTAGTTCCAATACCAAATAAATATCTGATCCAAGTAATAACTATGTACCATCCATATATCTTATACACTATAAGAAAGGAGAAACTATAAGCTAAAACTGCTTTATTAAGTAGTATGTTTCACACATAAACAGCAGGTAATAACTAATGATTATCAAAATTAAACAATAAATATGCGTATAACTATAAAGTAAAAGTTACAAGTACAAGTTAAAAGCATCACTTATTGTACGGTACTTCAGGTGACATGGGCAGGGGGACATACTTCTCCGCCATCCTGCGTAACGTCTTCAGGGAAGCCTTCATGTCTGCCTCCGTCAAGCCCACCAGGAGACCATTGTCCTCTACCCCGATCTGGTAGACAGCCTCCCCGCGACCTTCCTGGAGACGCCATTTTAGCTGTGTGGCCAGGTGCTCAAAGCGATATTGTGTCGGATTTACTAGCTTCAGCTAGACCGCAGCACATACACACAGAGCCACAGAGAGGTTATATACTGTAGCTGTAACTGAAGCTATCACTGATAATGTCTTTTATAACCTCTTACCAAGGACAGATGAGTCCAGGTCAATTATAGATAATGACATTCGCCATGCAGGTTGAAGCAACAAGCATTAAAACCAGTTAGAATGTTGATCCTATATATTAATATCTGCACACATCATTTTATTTTCAGTTCGATGTCTTTGAAGATTTTTCTATGAAGGATTAGTTGTTTGTTATCTCTGTATTATTATTTTCAGCATGCATACTGAGAGCTAGCGGACTGTGAGGAGATTGCTGAATTTAGCTAAACATTTACTGGATTAGATTCGCTAACCCTACCTTTTTACTGGAAGGTTATTTATAAATATTATCTGTCACTGGTGACTGACTCTACCTTTAAAATGTGTATATGTTTACTGAAAGTCAATTTGGAGCTAAATTACCTTATTGTACTCTGAAAGATTGTTTTCAGGAACATTTTTCAATTGTTTATCTAACTTTTTACCAATATATACTACACCCATAACAGTAAGAAATGAAATGAATAGTTACCTTATATTCAATATTTCCTTCTTCAGCCTGGGAAGAGAGTACACCACACAATATTAAATTGAATCAAAAGAAAAACATTTCTGACTAAATAAACAGGGCTACTGTACAGTAATTATTATTCCTTACCCCAGATCCCAGAGTGACTACAATGCTCAACGTATTACTAAAAGATAGTAGGTCTACAGATTCTATAATGCTAAATTTGAGTGTTGTTATGCATTGATTGGTTTAATATTATTTAACTAGTTATTTTAACTACTGTACTGTAAGTACATAGATGAATTGTATGGTGTCTTAGTCGCCCTACAGAGCAGGTTGACAATAAGTAACAAAAATGGGACATGTTATAGACCATGATCCAACATTCTGACAATGAGTGTCTGACAATGCTCAATTTAATTATTAAAAATAGGATCCTATACAAGCTTTACAGAGAGTTGATAAGTGAATTATTTTGCATTGTTTATCTGATCAACAGCCAGCCAGCATATATTTTTTCTGAAGCATTTAATATATTTCCTATAGTTCCTGAGTCTAATTGCAGGTGTTGTCCAGTCCTGAATAGACTAACCTGTTAGATGAAGGTTGTTGTACTGTAGTAGTACAGTAAAACCAAATTAGCCCATGACTAAATCCTACAGCACCAGCATGAATACTGGTACTTTAAATACTACTGGCAGCACCCCTACTATATATACACACTGAATATTAGATTAATAGACATAACCAAGGATACCGGTACAGTATCTTATGAAGAAACACAGCGGGGATTTTGTCTGATAAGATGCTAACTAGCATTAGCAGTAGCTAGTTAGCCTTCTAGCTGAGGTAGTTACAAGTAGGGTACCAGTACCTCAGGGGGTAAAAACGGAGGTGGTGATTTGTTGTTCTTTGTTTTTTTGCTCCTCTTCCGTCTCCCCCGTTTGCTTTTTTTCGTGCGCGACTTTTTTGACATTTTCTTCCCGTTACAGCAGCCGGGACCATGTACTGGTCTGCCATGTCCAGATGGAACCGTTTCTGAAATATCCATCACTGGTCTTATACAAGGCTATTTCCAGGTATTGTCAATAAATCAATAGCTGATTCTTTAAACACAACGACCATTATACATGTGTAATTGGACCATCATAACAGGAGGGCTGAGTTGGTGCCGCAGAGGCGGATGCTGCGCGTTCAGCATCTGCGCTCCCGCTCTGTTTGTCCTACATTGTACTGCCGTAGTAGACCTACTGATACATGTGCAGTTGCTTTTTTCCCAGGGTCAAAATAATGTAATATAACTAACAGCGCTATACCACACAGTAATATTACAATTCTATAGATATGGTCTTTATGCTTTAAGCACGTGATGTTTTTGTTGTTTCTACTTGATGCAGTGAACGTAATAGTGTCTCTTTACACTTACTGACCTCTGCTGGTTGTGAAATTTTGAAATCAGCGGATTTAATAATAACCTGAATATCTTCTGTAATTGGCTAGTGGCTCATCCAATCCACTTTCACTAAAATTACAAATGTATTACACTTATTATAATAGTTACAGTGCATATTGTTTTACATAGGCTTCAGTTACTATACATTCACTAAGACGTAAAGGTCTAAATATGCTTAAATTTTTCCTTTATATTTGCCTACAACACTACATTTTTTAGTAACTTTTTATATTGCCTTTTTTGAAGTTAAATACAAAGGTAGTGCTCTCCCTTGCAAATAACCATTGCAAGACTGTTCTACTGACAGCTGCCTCGAACTAAATTCCACATTGTCCCAAGTTTGATAATATAATAATGTAATGTAATGTAAGGCTTTCTATGGATAGTTGCCATGTTGACATCAAATAGATCTTGGTTGGAAAAATAAAAGGTCATAAGATTTTTCGGTGGGTGGGGAGGGGAGAAAAGACTGTTTCTGCAGAGGTGACCGCTGATTCAGCTTTTCTGAAATAGCTTGTCAGACTGAAAATAGTATGCCAACATTGTTCTTATGTTATTTGAAATTAAACACACCTCCAAGATAATCACACCTTTTTGGTGTTACAAAACTATTATGACAATGTATTTTTTCATAATACTGTAATATTATGAATGAATCATCTCCCCTATGAGGACCAGAAAAGGGGGTGCTGTTGCAGAAGGTTGTAAACCAGTCCAGTATCTGTTTATTTACCTATAGCAATTACCTTCATCTGTTGTCATGGTCCTCTAACCCTTGACCTCCTTATTGTGTGCTAGGAATATACTGTATAGGCTAATGTGCTTGTTTGACACATGCTATTGTTATAAACTGACACACAACTACAACCTCTGTTGGCTTCCATTGTTCCTGAATAATGGTAATGCATTTCCACTAAATTCCCTAGTCAGATTTGACTAGTCTATACATAAGGCTTTGGCCAATGGAGGTACAATTGAAACAATTGATTGAGTACAAATTTAGCAAATAGAATATTCAACATTGAAAGTCAGCATGTAGATGTTATTTACTGAGGAAAGGAAGCTAGAGTCATGTTAAAAGTTAAAAGTATCAAAAGTATTAATTTAATCCAGGGGTTTACAACAGGGGGACCTCAGTTACTTATTTTCTTCCAAAAATGTAACATGTCTGAACATATACATTACCATAAATACAACATTAATAGGCTACACATACAGGAATCTGTCAATGGGTCTAATTATTTGATCAATGTAGCATTGTATACAGTGGGCTACACCCTTTCAAAGCCCTCTGCCATGTTATGACTAGGGGTCCTTGGTCTGAAAAACATTGAAGAACTCTGATTTAATCACTTACTCAATAATTTAGTGAGGCTTAATATAACGCATTACTGGCTATCTTATCTAGGCTGCTGTTGATAGACATGTTGACCATAAAGTCGACTTTAATGGTCAACATGTCTCTCTTCCTCAACATACAGTATGACCTGCCATTTTGTTGTCCTGGCTCTTCCAACTCCCATGCAGATTGGAGTAGGCATCTTTGTTCATGATTCACAGATGGGCTGTTTTGAGCTACAGCATGCATACATACATCAAAATACATACTACTGTACTGTACATTCAAACTCTCATCATGATTTTACAACAGTTCATTAACTAATGCTTCTAATTTCTATCCAAAAATTAAGCAAATAAAACATCATATTCACAAAGTCTATACAAATCCAACCTTTATTCAAAACGACCAATAAGAGCTGAATAGCTTTCTAGTTTTGGATATTGTATTATTATTATTATTATTATTATTATTACTACTACTACTACTATTAGGTTTTATGTTTTAGGAAAAAGGTGACAATACATCTGTAACAACAGACAAATAACCGACCATTCAAGGACAAAACACTGCTAATGTAGCCAAACAACAGCACACTGTAGCTCACAGTCATCCAAATTTGCCTGATATAAAAATGTTAAAAGAGCACATCAGCAAAACAACTGCTGATATGTAAGTATCACTCAGTATGGGTTACTGATTAAATGAATAAAATTAGGAGTAATCTGACAAATTTCTTAAATATTTGTAGATGAAGTACATTATTTTGATAGAAATTGCTATATTTTTTAGGTGGCCTACATTCTATCTCTACATGTATTTAAAGCTACAGTTTGCAAGATATGCAAGCCAGCAAGCACTTGATGACATTTCTTAAAGTAGCTTTTGAGTCAGGGTCCTAAAAACCCAAGTATATTCTGCATGGACACGTGGACATGTGCGCGATGACTGCGCATACATGTATACACATACATGTATGGGTGTCCTACTAAGCTCAGAAATGAGTGTTCTAAGCATATCAACAATATCTTTTTCCAGCAAATCTCTCACACCAATATTGTTCACGGAAACACTGCGTGCACATAGCAAATCATTATAATGCTCGAGCATTCATCCCTGTCGTGCAAGGCCACGCATTTGGTGACCTGGGCCATAAGATAATATAATAGAAAATAATAAAAAATATACTGTATATATTACAATATCTTGCATATAAATATCTAGAATGTAAGACCGCTCTAAAGGGCTATCTTACAAAACTTCCATTACAAAATGACCAAAGGAACCATTTGGCGGGAAATCATTTAAAATAGTGTTGCCCTGATGATGCATTCATACTATGTTAATTCTACCATTAAACCTTTAACAATTAAAGCCAAGTTTAGTATAGTAGCAGTGTTTTTCAGAAAGCTAAACAATAGACAATCCTTAACAACAGCATGGCTTTCTGGATAAGACCTGTAGTGCAATGAAATAACATTCAGAGTCAGTATGTGTGTGTCTGTGTGTGTGTGTGTGCGTGCGTGCGTGCGTGCGTGCGTGTGTGTGTGTGTGCGTGCATGTGTGTGTGTGGATAAAAGGTGCATGAGGTGGCATGAGGTAGCCACAGCAGCAGAGCGCCAGTGGGGGTTAGCCTGCAATGGGAACAGGACAGATGGGGCCTAAACTCCAAACCAGACTCCTAATAACTCTGACCCTGGCATAAACTTAACATGAGCAGGACATTATGACAAAACAGGTCCGATGTGTTAGTCTAGTTTAATCTGGCCCTGACCAGACAGCCCTGAATGTATCATCTGACAGCCGATGTTGTATTCAGTTCAACCTTCACCCCCTTCTCGCCTGCACCTGGGGACAGACAGAATGCACAGTTTATATAAACACAATACAGAACAGGCCGACAGACGCCAGCTAATCACACTGTACATTTGCCATAGGGCGCTCCCTCAGCAGATCCATCTACACATTGGAAATGCATTGCCATGGCTGGGATATTGTTGTGTAATGCGGTCTGCACCACCTTGTTAATGTTCCCATTTGCATAACCAGGCCAGTGTAGAAACACCGGATTATATTTTCAGCGTGCGCACAGAACGGGCAGCTATCAGACCATGAGTGTAGATATTCGCTGAGTTTGACAAAACGTGTATTACCGGTAGCTTACAATTGCTGACTGTAACTTTATGTGTTGTTACACGTATGGTTGTTTGACTTGGCCAGAATAAGTAGGTAACATTTTAGTCAACTCTGAGTTTAGTTGTCTGGCTGTCCCTGTGACATTAAAGGATGTTCTGAAATCATTAATGTGTGCTTTGTCTACTGCTTTGCACTTTTTTTCCCTTTTCAGTTTGTTTTTTATTTTTTTAGTCTTGACAATAGTTTTGATTTGTGTGAATAATACTCCATTGTGAATTTGTAGTCTGGAAAATACAGTTGTTAGATGTATGTTGTAAAGATGTACTGTATATTGTACACAATATAGCAAGACCTACTTGTTAGGTATTTTTCTTTGGCTCGGGCACGTTCATCAGCGTCAAAATACCAGACTGTAATGGCATATCTGCACACAGTACAAAGTATAACATTTCTACACACTACTACATATATACTCATCCTACCAGTATGCATTAGTAGTAGTGATGTTATTAGTCATATTACCCCTGGTAGTGGTAGAAATATCAAGTACATTAACTGTACAACAGCACCAATACATTACATGGTAGTGGTAGTAATCTAGCCTGGCTCCGTCAGACTATTACGCTCAGTTTTCACAGAGGTTATAGTCTGGAAACCCTGTTTGCTGTAGCGTTCCTACAGCCACCCTGATTGGACCAGCAACAAGCAGGGGTGTCTAAGTGCAATACCTTTGAAGTCACGCATTTGTTTAAAAATGGTGGCAGAGCTAGATGAGACGATACAAACAGTTGTAGAAATGCCACCGATTGGGTAAAGGCAGCTACAATAGTTTCAAAATTTACCAGAGGTCTACATCAATTTGACATTTGAATGCAAATGCCAAAGACCCTAAATTAAGTTTAAGTAGTAGATCAATATCAACAGTAGAATCAGTCCATTATCTATAATAATAATAATAATAATAATAACAACCGTAATAATAATAATGAATAGCTGTAGTACCATCATTAGTACTACAGAACCAGTACCTAGTAGCATAGGACGGCTGGACTTCGTGTGGGTTCCGTCGGTCAGACCAGAACAACAGTAGGCGGTCCAACTTTGGCTCGATGTCGGCAAACTGACTCTTCCCTTCTGGAAAGATCCTCAGCAGACCACCGTATTTCTGCAACCAACACACTTTGCATAAAACTCTCACACGCACACACACAAGAGTACGCCCCCTACCTATTTTGACCAGCGACCGTCAGTTACCTGGCCAGTGTTGCAGGCCCCATGAGGATCGTTTGTCTCCAGCAGGTAGTACAAGGGTATGGAGGGTTCTATTAAAAATAAACATATATAAAAATGTGATCCACAAATGTGCAAGGCAGGACCCATAGATAAAAAACAAATATGACATATGCCATAGTAGCCACAACTAAATATTGACACATAGTATACACATTTGTGGATCACATATATATATATATATTTATATATACACATGTATATTATATACTGTACAAAATACTGCACAAATATTCAAAGTTCCCTACTGAGGAGAAAAGGAAGATATGCAAGGATGTTCAGATCGAGGAGACATGATCAAACCAATTACCTTCCCATTTTAGACATATTTATAAAAGACTTTCCAATTAAAATGGGTTTGCCATTTTAATCCAATACTTTTTGTCATATTGAGCAAATATCCCTTCATGGTCCACTACAGCTGCCCATTCTTTATCCGGTGTTGCTACTGTACACAGCCCTGGGTCTGTAAATGGGAAAACCAACAATACTATCCCAGTCTTGACTACATGTGCGTTCAGTGTGGGAGGCAGAGATTCTGAGGGGGCACCCTATTGCACTGAAGAGTTGTTAGTGTTAAGTTAAAATAGTATTTCTCCAGCATTGCTTACAATACCTTTTTTAAGTATTTGAAAGAAAAGCCCATTTCTTTTGTGAATTAAAATAACATCATATTGATTAAAAACAGTGTAGAACTTGATAATGTTGTAAATGACCATTGTAGCTGGAAATGGCAGATTTTTGTTATGCTCATATTTATAATTTTTTAAAATCAAATCCATCATTAGAAAACTCCATATACTGTATGTGTATTACATACACACACACACTCACACGTACATTGAGTATTTATGGACCAAAGACTGCCGTTTGATAACATTTTCCTTCAACAATTCAAATGGAAAAGCTTTAATGAATGGACAGAGGGCTCATTATTGTATTGCCTTAGTAGGCAAAAAGTAGCAACAAAACAATGTATTTAAATGAAAATATTAGAGATTGTAGCTTCAAGGCCGTCCCTACCTTGGCATCCCAGTTTCTGTTCAGATAGTAGATACAGGTGACACACCTTCCGTCTTCACTGGGGTTGTCCACGTGGCGAACGTATCTGGTTCCTTTTCCTGGGTAACAAGCTACCATGGCCTGCACAGAAAGATGCCGCACACTGGTGGGTTAGCATATCCAGTCCGATAGCCATAGTGTGAAAAGCAACTGTCACGGCAACATCTGTTACTGAAGCCATATTTTTTTGTATGGACATTTGGACAGTCAGTAATTTGTCTCAGCCTCTACCATTCATGAATATCAGCGACTTGTGCCGAATAACTGATACACAGGCCCCTGTCAGTATGTCTCATCACTCACAAGTCTGTAATTACGTAATAAATACATATACAGACTTGTTAGTGACAATTATTATTCCGGCACAAATGCGAGTAGCCTGCCTCCGCCCGACTATCTCTCAGCTCAATTTTCACTGAGATTATGATCTGCAAACCCAGTATGCTTACAGCAGCAGACCTATCAGGCCAGTGAGCTAAGCGTGATGACGTTGAAGTCAAGCGTGTTTCCAAATGGTGGTAGAGAACACCGACATACATAAAGTGAATATTGGGTCTGGTTACACCAGGCGCTAGTGCAGTGCTGGCTGGATTATGGACCTTTGCCAGTCGGGCCAGTGGGGCCACTAGCCCGGGGCGGGGCCTCAGAATGCCAGGGCCCTCTGGGGCCTGAACCACTGGGCCCTGGCTGCTTATACCACTTATAACCACTAGGGGCCCCCAGAGCCCTCATTGCCCCTTTATGACAAGTTCCACCTGCTGTGGGATACATGAGCACCTACAGTAGCTAACCTGTTCAGTATCATTCACAATGTTGAAGCCTAACTGTGCCTCTTTCGAAATATGTCACACACTGTTTGTCTGTTTCTTAGTGCGGTGGGAGGCACTGGTTTGCATAGTTTTCTGTTGGGCTATTTGTGTAAAGTGTGGTAAGCTACAAATGTATTTGTTCATGCAGTTTGCTCTGTTGTCGCCGACAACTACAGCCTATTACAAAAAATTATGCAAAAGTTAAAAAAACTGATACATGAAGTGCCTCCCACACGAAGATGCGATTCAAATAAGAAATGTAATCATTACTACTGAAATAATTAAAGTTGTATTCTACCTAGAGCAGGAAAATTAGAAAAGGGGACATATTTTGGCAGGGGTGGACAACAAAATAGCCTATTAAATGAAAAGCAAAGTAGCAGTTGCATGATCATCAAACTATAGGCTATAAAACCTTCATGACCCCACCATCACCAGCTTAATCCTAAAAGACAAGAGGTCAACATCTAAGTTATATAAAAACCATGTCAAGACATGCCAAATTATTTTATACTGACATTATTATTATTAAGGTTTATTTTGGCAAAATTGACCAAGAGGGCCAAGGTTGAACAGTCTGAGTTTAACATCCGATTTGGTCATTGAGTATGTAGTTTGTCATTGGTCGATTGTGTCAAATACAAAATACCTCTCATGTAAAGTAGGCGGGTCTTAATGCAGTTAGCCAAGGCTGTATCCCAGGCTTTACGCAAGTAAAGGCTGGCTCTGAGAGCACATCTACAGGCAGTCTAGTATCCAGACAAAGGGACCCCTCCAGCTGTGATGTGACATGCACAGAGAGCGTGAGACAGACATACAGCGACAGACACCTGACAAGTGGATGCAGGCCATGTGCGTCAGCGCGTGTGTTTTGCGTCACCGGGCTGACAGCTGCAGCACCCATTGCTCTTATGATTATGACTCCGTATCCTATCAGATCAACACGGCCCACTAGCGCAAGCCTAATTCCTGCATACATCGCTGTGTGTGTAATGTACAGTATACTATACACTACTGAAATACAGTATTGAACCTAGAGTACTTGTATGCGATTATAAAAGAGACAATAGAACTGTATTGATCCCTGAAAGGTATCAGTGTACCAAGTTACACCTCATAAAGAGTACAGTACAGTATATAGAGCGTAAGGAATATTGTATGATGACTACAGTATGGTTTATATGCAACATCAACTTTTTTAGTTAAACAGGTTTTTAGTTATACTTTTGGCATGGCTCTTGCACGTTGAAATGGTATTTATCAAAGGCTTCTAATATTGATGTTATTGCAGAGGTCTTCAACAGGGGGTTCGGGACCCCTAGGGGGTCCTCAGAGGTACTGCAGGGGGTCCTCCAAATTATTTGATCCAAAATGTATTTTTTCCCAAAAATTAAAATGTCGGAAAATATACATTAATATAAATACAACCTGTCCTATAAATAGATAAATCTGTCAATAATTGTATTGGCTTAGTTCATGGCCTATACTACATATTAGTTGGCCGACCTGCAACTAAATATTTTATACCTCTGTGCCTTGTTTCTATCAGCCAAGGAGTCATTGGCCCAAAAAACGTTGAAGACCTCTGTGTTATACATCATGTGTAGAGTTATCGGGGACATTCTGTCTGTTTATGGAGAGGTGCTCAAGTGTTGTTGCTTGTTCGTGCTTCTATTGATTGATTGTCTGACAAGCGCTGTATGACACAATGAGTTTATTCAAGGACAAATAAATACATCTATCTAATCTATCTAGTCTAGTCATTCTGGAGAAAGCTTGTTGTTATTTGAACTCAATCAAAACAAAAACACCTCTCCGATCAATGACATAGGGCGCTCGTTCAGAAGCTCCGCCCCACACATTGGAAACACATTACCAAGGATATAGGATATTGTTTTGTTTTGGTTATTTTTCCAGCACACACACACACACAGAATGGGCAGCTAAAGCGGCCCATTAGGAGATATTTGGTGAATATTACACAAGGTGTATCCGTTTGTATTTCCTGACTGTACTTTTAAGCGAAGTAAAATGGGTTTGGTAGCCTGGTAACCAGACACATATTTTGAAAATAGGGTCTTGGGTTTGGACAAGCTCCATTGGGGATTGTTTCCAGTCATCAGTGTTGAGTAGGTTACTTTTTTAATGTAATCTGTTAAGAGTAAATAATTACCAGACTAAAACTAGAATTAGTAACGTAATTTTTTGATTTCTTAAATTTCAAAATATAATCTGATTACCTTCCATTACTTTTAGATTACTTCATGCCTAAACATTGTTCTTTAAAATGCCATCTAAAGAAATGTACTATTTGCTTCTCAAGGGATCAGATTAAAGTAGCACTTCATTTCAATTATTGACGTTAATGAAAGGTTAATAAGAAAACAACTGATTCGTTTATGCATTTTTCTACTGCAAACTTCGTAGTCCTAGAGGTATATAATATAATAAAAAAAAATACCTGTAACCTGATTCCACTATTTTAGCTCGTAACTGTAATGGATTAGTTACTGTTTTCTTTTATTTTTACTTCCCAATCCTGCCAGTCATTGCATCCTAAATAATCATATCACTTCATTGAACTCTACCACTGCCACGCCATTGCTGGAACAACATTTAGAAACACACGCTTGTTTTCAACATCATCTGAGTTAGCCACTCCAACTGGTCGCTGATTGGTCCAACCTTCAGAGTTGCTTGAGCTTTGCAATTTCAGTGAAGAATGAGCTGAACGCAATAGTCGGGTGGATCCAGGTCACATGTTTTGTTATTTTATTATTACGGAAACAAAACAAAAAATGTCAATATAAAAGTTAGATGAGTCCACCCAGATCAGAACATCTCCACATTCAACCATTAAGTTTTTCAAACGATCTATAGCCAGTGGCTCAGTAAAATCAATAAATGTCTCGAAAACAGGCAATACTGTTTTATGTGTGAATGTAGCCCTCTAAAATAAAATAGTTTAAATATTCCAGCGCAGAAATCACATCAAATAATAGTATAAAGGGCATTAACCCCACGTTAAAGGTATACAGTATATGTTGGCCAGATGAGAAAGAGCATGTATACGAGTGTGCATTGCGATTGCATTGCGAGAAAAGTAGTTCCTGTAAAACAAGGACTTTCATGCGATTATAGGCAACACTTGCACGTATACACTATGGAAGTACCCTAGCGAAGTGGGAGGTGTCAAAATGCTTTTGAAGTTGTGTAATGATACCAGATCTAACACATTACCACTTCGCCTGATTGCTGCTGTGTGGTTGTAAAATGTTTATTACATATACGCAAGCATAAAACGGACTGCTTCCTGCAAATATATATAAACAAGTTATTACTGGATGGACAAAGCTGGACCTTGATTTTGAAAAAACAAAAATGCCTAAAAATGTCTGTCATGAATTTAATGTTTCCTCAAACCTTGCGTGCACACGTGTGTGGAAAGTGTGTAGTGTGTGTGTGGGTGTGCCCGTTGGACTGACTCCAGACAGGTTGTATTTTAATCAGGCTGCTACGTGCAGAGCGTGAGTCTCTCTAAGGCACACATACATACACAGACCACTCTCTGCATGGTACACAGAATGCCAAATCGGTGTAGGTTATCCCAAGCGCTACATTAGCCCATTATAAAAACCTGCATTATTCCGATTATTCGAACCCGATTTACGCCCCATACATACTGGATGAGTAGTTGCGTACCGTTTCAACTACGCAGTGTAGGGAAAACACACATGCAGTATGTAACCGGCGTACCACTGTTGTCAGTCACATAGCAGAATTCACCGTTGGGTTTTAAATGCTGCCTGCACAAGGTGAACCGGGGAGAGTGGAGTTATTGGAAGAGCATGTGCTTTTGCAGGAACATCATAGCCTCATATACCACAGCAACAACCAACTGTCTTAGTGTCTTTGGGCAAGGCACTGAACGTCTTGTGATTGAATTCCTCCCTGGAACATAATCTGTCTAGGAAAGCATGTGTTGAACTTTATTTCACAACGCATATTTTACGTAAACTCTGTGTGTTTGTGTGTGTGCGTGTGTGTGTGTGTGTAATGTGTATACGTGTGTGCATGCAGATAAACTTGTTAATCTCTAACCAGTAGGTCAGTGAACTGTCAGAGGTCATACTGCTTTGGGGGTTTGCAAGCAAACCCAGAAGTCTACTTGAATGACAAGGAAAATATGTGCTTGTACTGTCATACTGAGTAGCTCTCAGTGTCCAATATAAAAGAAGGGGATGCACTGAAAGGCTGATTTGAAGAAGACTGTTTGTTGCACTGGGCAGCTGTCTGTAAATAACAAGGAAAATCACATCTGCATAGATAACGGTATAAAAATTAATGCATTGGTTTCATATCAACAATCTGCTGACAGATTGAAATATTATTTTATAAGAGTTTAGTACTTTGGTTGTATGTAAACTATATCTGGGCAGCAACAATGCATTCATAATTCTAGAGACTACAAGTACAGTATTGCTCTATCAACGAGAGTAGGCTACACCCTCATAATATGGCTTCATGAAGGCCGTCTTAAGATGGCCTTTGTGGGTAGCTCTTGGTCTAAAGTGGCAGGGTGGTATATCAGGTCTTAACAGGCTGTTGAAAGTAAAAAGGTGACTCACTTTTTGTATTACTTACTTTCGTCCTTCCATTAATCCTGTAGTTTCCTAGTTTACCATCAGTGTGGCGTATCAGATCGTCCATGCAAGTCATGAGGAAGGAGATCTTCTCACAATCCGGTTCTTTGCCTTCCACCCAAGTTATCTGGTCTCCTCGTATGTCTTTAGAGGAGTCACCCCGCTTACTAACCAACTGTCCATCTGTAAACCTACCCGTACTGTGCAGAGCTCTGACATTCTCTAAAATCTCTAGTCCGGTTTCTTCTCCCATAAAGTTATCCACGACGCAAATGCCGTGTTTACTCATACATGGAACTATGTATTCAAGTGCCAGCTTTTGAGGTGGGGGTTTCGCAGCCGCGCTTGGTTTGGTGGAAGGATCTAGTCCTTCAGCCTGGGTGCTGTCCATCTCTGAGCCCGCAGCCGAAACCTGCTCGCTAAACGTGGGCAGGTCAGTGGCTTCGCGGCATTGCGGTGCCGTACTCTGAGAGCCCTTCTTCAACGGTACCGGTTGATGTTCTTGTTGTAGCTGTTGTGTGTATGTTTTCTCGGCCTCTATACAGACGCGCCTATGCTTTTTCCAGTCCTGTTTCTGATGTTCCTTGCTGCAGTAAAAAGAGTTTAGACACCGACCACATTTCATCAAATTCTCCATTTTACCACAAAGTTCACAGTACTGCCGGTCCAGATCCGACTCGGTGGCTGGGTTCTCCGCAATTCCGCTGCTTTCCGTGGCCATGTAAACGCGTGTGGTGCCTCTTGTTTAAAAGTAACAGAATTCAATGTAACTCAGTTAGAGGTCCGTTTCTACTCCAGCTATACATTTTAATTCACACATGGACCGACAGAACCATGCCATGGGTCGTGCGTAGGCGGCAGCAACCTGTCGGTGTCAGGACTGGGTGAAGTGTGCAGTTCTGCACGAGTCGCATGGCGCCGTAGCGTTTTTTCTTTTTTTCTAATCATTTGAACTTGAGCGTAGACGCATTCTGCAGAGCCAGACCCGTCCGCTAGATGGCATGAACGGGCCTACGACGGGATACACCCGTTAACATCCATGGATACAACCATTGAACTACAACGACACTTAAAACGATCGATATTGTAGGCTACGTTGTATAATATTTTACCACGCGTCATCATGCTTTAGATATAGGCCTTGAAGATAGAACTGCACAGAAGCACTCTTGCTGATGGACACTTTTAGACAAACACTGTTAGAGATATAGGCCTAGTCAAACCGTGTCCAGCCACCATCAGGGCTGAATAAAACTAGTCATAATTTTTAAATCTCTCTCTCTCTCTCTCTCTCTCTCTCTCTCTCTCTCTCTCTCTCTCTCTCTCTCTCTCTCTCACTCTATCTCTCTCTCTCT
>JAODUH010065187.1:0-17134 GCA_027564835.1 Typhlichthys subterraneus
TCCACCTCCCGCACAAGTTCTGGCTCCTTCCCCCACAGCGAGGTGACGTTCCACGTCCCCAGAGCCAACTTCTGCTGTCCGTCGAGGCCCCTGACTTTCACTGCCACCCATGTGGCAGCGCACCTACATTAATATTGATGATTGTTATCGTACGAAAACATTACTCTCCAAAGCTAAATCAATATGTCAGATAAATGACTGCATAAATGTACATGTATCATTGATTGGATTACTAAATGGAAAGGATTGGGCTGAAAATGCTTCTCATCAGCTTCACCTTGGAAGGTTCATTTACGTCAAGTGTGTTGATTGTTGTGGGAGGTAAGCCAGATGTCATGCTCCATTCCAGGATAGCTATTTCTGCTAAAGACCTCCAGTGTTCCCTATTCAAACTCTGTTTGTTAGCAGGCTGTAAACTCAAATTAGCTGTAAAAATGAAAGAGCAGATCACGTAATCAGTGCAGCTAGTTGTTCAGTGTGGGAGTTTCAATAGGTCACAAGATCATTAGAACATCTTCATCTTAAATAACATATCCATACATGTTCTGATTGATTGCTGTTTGCTTGCATTATATTTCATGTTTCTTTGGCCAGTTTGTGCTTGCAAATTAGTTTATAATTTAGAGGTTCTTTTAAATGTAATGCAATGATTTATTGAGGCGTAACTCAAAACAGCTGTTAGCACAATAACTTGAGGGGAGCGTATTAGCCTGTGGAGCCCAGGAACCAATTGTGTTGTCAGTAACCCTAACCACAACTGGTTCCCCTCTCACCACCTCCATGCCAGAAGGTTGTTGGTTTGGTGGTTTATGTGGCCTACATTGCTGTTTTACACCCCGACAAAGACAGGCCAGTCCCAGTACAGCCTGTAGCTCACAAGGATGACAATTGTAAACAAGACCGCAGCTGCCATAACGGTTTCAAACCGCTTTGCCAACTTCTGACCAGGCTAAAAACTCAATTAAAAAGTGTAGTTACACCATTGACCTTCTCCATTGTCATGCAGCCTGCTTAGAATTTGAGATGGATTTAGGCTCATCGTGAGACTTCACTAGACGTAGCCCATCCTTGGCTTGACCTAGAGCACTGGAGACACACACACGCACACACGGCCCCCTGCTGAGAGGGGTGTTGACCTTGGATATATCCGAGGCGTCTTTAGCCAGCCTCTTAATCCTGCTGCCTGTGAAGGGCCACCTGATTATTAAGGTCATTCACTTCTGACATGGTAATAGTAACACCACACACAGCAAATAAACATGACTTGTGTCCAGTCCATAGGGTCAGCTATATTTTATTATTGGAGGATCTATTTAAAATGTATGTTTCCAATCATTCACTCATCTTTGTAAGGCCAGCGTCATATACGTCCACATGTGTGCGTGCGTCTGTGTGTGTTTGCATTGTTAATATGAAGTAACAGTGTGTGAATGTGGGGTGAAGCATGTTCGTGTGTGGTTGGACATGTCAATGAAAACAAGCACTGGGCACAAGGTCTGCTTCCTGGCTGGTGTGGTGGTCAATGCTGGTACTGCAGCCAAATGCTGTTATGGTTATTACGCCTATAAAATAAATACGAACATTCCTTGAATGCCACACAAGTTCAAGAAAGATTTCAGAGATCCATTTTGTAAACACTTTGAGTTATGTTCAGAAACAATATAAGTGAAAACTTTATTTGGCAGTCTATAAAGTTAGTATGAAGTTACACAGTAAAGGGTTTAATTTATTTCTTCGGTTAGCTGATTTGATTAGTGTTTGTTCATTCTGAGAGTTTAGAGGAGGAGGATAGAACTGGTATTTACACTCGGTTACATAGAGTGCAAGTGCCAATCTGAATGAAAATAAAGTGATATTTCACTGACGGCATCCTAACCACACCTAAACCACACATTCCAGATCTGCACTGTTAGGGCCACACGACAGAAACCGCACACAGAGCAGTAGCTGAGGATTGGCAAAGGTGAACACAAACAACTCTGTCAAGTGTTTCCCTTGCTCTCTGGTTGCCGTAATGACTCTGTTCTACCCTGGGGGGAGGCTCTTCTCTGTTTACACAGTGGCACAGTCTTCTGGCTTACCCTACCTGGAGCCAACCTATACCACCGCCCATACGCGCACGCGCACCCACATGCACACACACACACACAAAGCTGAGCTGCTTGTCAGCTATCCTGTTGCTCAGACAAAGGAACCTTCATTGAGACGTAACCCATGCCACATAGGAGGCCGGGACAATGGCTGCTATTCTCTTCTGGGGACAACACCACCTATTGTCTCCCTGAACAGAAGACGTTACACTGCAAGCATTTAGTGCTTAAAGAGTAAAAGGAGCTGGAATACTTTACAGACGATTCATGACCTAAATAAACCACAAAACCCACCAACCATCAGGCATTTATTCTTAGCCTTCTATTTATCTTTGTGCGTGTGTATGAAAACATTTTTAAATATTCTGATACGCAGCATCTTTTCTTCAAAAGAAAAGAGGGGGCTGACTTGGAAAATTCCCCGAAGCACAGGTTACTTACTATAGATGTGAATAGAGATGTAAATTGTGCAGCTTGGTGCCATGAGGTATAGCTTATAGGGGCCGTCCCAACACAAGTTCAAAAACCATTTTATATTATATTATGACATTGTATGTCAGTGGGTCCAATTATTTAAAAAAAGTCTCTTAAAGCCCGGGACAGATCAGTCTTTGCATATGACGTCACACCAGCCACACACATGCATTCATGGTAGACGCAGACAACACTAATGTGCATGCTTACATGATGTCTCCCCACAAACAGGACAATTAGAGACTGCACGCGCTTCGGGGGCACTTTTTAATTAAATGAACTGACACCATTTTTAAGTGCCGTATCCAGTTATTTTAATACACCCATTATCCGACAGTACGTTAGACAGTAGGATTTGCTGGTTTGCTAGCTCAGAATTTCTGTGATGTCACCCTGGAATTCAATGTTTGCTAGGTTTCATGGAAATGTAGGCTGCACACCTAACTGGCTCTAGAGGATATGATCAGGATAGCTTTCAATAAAGTGCTCTGTAATCCTTGGCATACCAAATAGTTACTGTGAAATTAATTGTCCCAGAAAAATGACTACGTCTGTTTGGATTTTCTTCTTAATTATTATTATTATTATCATCTTTTTAATTATTATTAATTAATAATACATTAATAAATCTTAATTCAATATTATTATTATCTTTTATTTAACATGGAGCAGACAACCTTTGCACTGTAATATTGAGCCGTGACCCAGCACTGACCCTTGCTGACACAACCCCAAGACCTTCACGGGTCAACCAAATGGTGCCCAACCACCACAGATTGTTCACAAAATGTGTGCAGAATCCTTCAGGCTGTGGCAAATGGCAATAGGTGAATAGGTGACTTGTCAGAACACAGTTTGCTCAGCACGATAACCGAGAAAAACTAACAAGTTTTGTGCTTCGTCACAATAGAAACATTCAACCCTGCCCTAACAATGACACATAATAATAATAATAATAATAATCTCTTTCCTAAACGAGACAGGCAAGGCTGTAGCTGACATGTAACCAACAGTAGTATCCTAGAACCAGTGCTATACAATGCGTGAACATTTTGGTCTTCCACTGTTCTGGTCTGCTGGATATTTAGCTCTGACCAGCTAATGTCTCCTTTTCCAGTTCCCTCTGCTAGCTGCCTGCAATTTAACAAATTGGTCATTAATTAAATCGCCACAGGCAATGGGACACAGCATCTAACCAGGCTAGATGGATGGCTATTGGCACAACTCACGCATTATGGAAGTAGCCTACAACTCAAATGTATGCAAATTCCATGAACTTCCCAGCATGTATCCGACACACAGCACCTCTCGCAGAGAGATAGCTTGTGAGGGAGAGAGACACATAACTAGTATTCCTGTGCTGTGCACCTTTGTTAGACACAACAACGGGAAAGTAGTCCGTTGATGGAAACATAGCCTGACCAAATGGTAAATGGACTGCATTTATATAGCGCTTTTCTAACCTTTCGGCCACTCAAAGCGCTTTACAGTATTTTGCCTCACATTCACCCAGTCACACACACATTCATACACCGATGGTGATTGCTGCCATGCAAGGTGCAACCAACCACCGGGAGCAGTTAGGGGTTAGGCATCTTGCTCAAGGATGCTTACAGGTAGGTCAACCCCAGGGTGACTTCAACTGTGCTTACTGGAAACTGCTTCAAGAAGGGAACTGGGAGTACATTAGGCCATCAGCGTTCAGCAACAGGAAAACAGTCCTTGGACTGCTTATGTACACTTCAGTGGTTTAGACAGAGGAATGCTGACCAATCATCTTCATGATGAACACAAATGGGCCTATAGATTGGAGTAGCATGCACAAAGACATTATACAATGCATTATACTGAAACATTGGTGTGACACCTATAGGCCATTTGACTGTCCCAAATACATGCAGTGCTGAGACATCATTCTGACATAGGGGAAAAATAAGCAGGTTCTCTTTTAAAGGAGGGCATTTTTAGACTGGTCTACTTCTGTGTACATATCTTTCCTGATATCTATATACTCATGTAATCTACAACTTAGTGTCAGAAATAGACTGCAGCCTACATCACAATACAAAACACACTGACAGGGAATGTTGTGAACTTTACAAGCAGACTACGTTGCAGCCTTCAGCGCAAAGCATAAAATGGTTGACATTTTAAATCATGATTTATGTGGCAATCTATGGATTGAGCAAGTGCAATGGTCCAATGGTACAGGAGTTAACATTACACAATTACGCCTCCCAAAAAAACAAAATGCTGCTTCTAATTTCTGAGAACTTCATTTATTTTTTATATGAGCTTTTCATCCTCCTGCAATGATAAGCATCTCTAGTTGATTCTGCCTGCTACACTTCCACTGTGACCAGAAATTAACTGTTAATCCTCCTACTTTCCAGCAGGTGGCAGGCTAAATCATCAATGCAGGTACACCGCTCACTCACCTATTTAGTAGGTACTTTTAAAATTGGACACAACATACATACATACAGGCACAGAATGGTTGAAAGAGGCACTTCAAAGGTCCATGTATATTGTACAGGGTGGACTTGTGAAATTGTCACAGGGGCCTAGACTAGCCTGTGACATCACTTCCTTCCTCTGTCTTTAAAGCATGTTTATGGACAAGCTGTGGGGAAGAAAAGGAGAAGTTTGTTTCGTGGTTTGTGCGACCTTTGTCATTCTCGCGGCCTTCCGTATCCTTCCATTCTCTCTGTCCCTAGCCCTAGGCCTCATCTACATCCTTGTCTGTCGGCAGGGACGCACGTCAGGGGACACTAGCACCACACAGGAAAGCAACAATGACAGAGGAGCAGAGATGGCGGACCGCCCTTCCCTCAAAATCCACTCCACGGTATTTGATCTGCCCCATGTTTCCACAACAGGAATGAGCACAATGAAGCCCTGCCTCTCACAATCCCATGGGCACCTGAGCTTACCTCATAAGACAAGCCTATTATACACAGCAATAAACTAATTTCTCAGTATTCCCTCGCTTGAAATCTAGATTAATGTTACTGCCCATTCAGAATTGACTCTCGTTGTTTGTCCAAGTGATATATATTACACCGCGCGCAAAGTGGCGAAAACTAGACTTCCTCTTTTACAACTTACAGAACCTGTTGTGGAACAATGTATTATATTGTCTAGTACAGCAATATTGAACTCTGACAGCAAATACAGGGATATTTTGTGAGCTTCGTTTTGTCCAATCGGCTCCTCATGTCTTACACTGAACTTGGTAACAACAAATGTCAGCCCATTCATCAAGATAATTACTCAAAGTCTGCGACAAGACAGCCTTAGAAAGCACAAGACAGACTACTGTAATTTAATTAGAAACGTTTTCTCTGGGCTAACGCTGCACATAGAAAGATCTCACTGTCTCTCTCACGCACGCACGCACGCACACCCACACACAATGAAAATGGTAAACAGCCTAAGAGTGCTTTGATTTCCAGTAAGGTACAAGCTATTAGTTTTGATGTTCCACTCAAGCAAGAAATTGCCCCAGTACATTAAGGTTAATTTAATATGAAAGGATGGGACTGGATTTAAATCAATGTTACACACAGAACTATGCTTTCCTCCACCAGGTGGTGCTACAGTACCGTCACACGGCAAAATTGCTGCTTGCCGTAGAGTGCAGATAATACGGCAAGGTTCTTATGTAATCTCATGTTTTGTGGTCTACTCATTGTAGGTTTATTCTCCGCAATAGAAACCATGTGACTGGGTAGAAGCAGTCATGCTTGCAGGGCACTGGTTATGTGTTTCCTTTATTTGATTCCTATCTGGAGCTGAAGGTCACGCCTGGTCCAGTCGCCACCTATGGTTTGCTGTAAATGAAACATTCTGACTAAATTTTCTCCTTAACAACCACAATAAATCAGACGTGCACCACCCTGGCTGCTACTAACCCAGGCTTGCCAGTTGTTTCCATCCTGGACAGTTAGTTCTGTATTGATTCTCTGTCTCAACTTGATGGCACCGTAACCATCTGACCCCTGAATGTTGAACAGCAGTGCCCTGAAATCCAACACATGTAGCCCCTGGATGGGAGACAGAGCACCCAGGAAGAAAACAGGCACCTAAATTAGAACTAGCATTCCTATCTTTTCACTCGTTTCTATGTTTCTCTTTTAACACCCATTAATGTGGGGTCACTCGTCTCACAATATCCTTGGGACATGGAGCTTTATCGCAGTGCCTTGGAACCTTGTGTTGTTATGTGGGGCTATCGCCTATTGAGGGGCGAATTTGAAGCAGGCTTGATAACAACACAGCGTGAAAGAAAATAACTGGTGCTTACACAAGTTAGCGATGACGTGCACGAAGACGTGTAAGTTACAAAGAGCGCTAAGGTGCATGGTTGTTATTAGCGCCACTGTAGGAATGAGGCGAAGGGGTGTTCATCTGTCCTCTGCATTGCCTCACAGCTGTATAGTATATCCCCGTGCCTGGCCTAGGTGTGGCCTTAATGTAACCTGCTGAGCGCAGGTCATTATCTAGCTGAACGTGTGAGGACAATGCATTTTCTCACCACTGTAGGGACACTAAGACATTCTCTTGGCCTTCACTCTCGTTCATACTGGATACTAAATGCTCGTGCACACACATGCACACACGCAAACACACATGATTTCTGGATTTATTGTGTTCTAATAAGCATCAATGTCATTTTATACAGCAAATCACACTTATCTTTACAATTATACACATTAAATACAGTAAAGAAAGTGATTCAAAATAGAAAAATATTACAGGCATTATCCTAAACAGTGCATCGTCACCAGCAAACAAAGAACGACAATGATTCCTTGATTTGAGCAACCACCAAGAAGATATATTGAGAAAGTAAATAATTTGTTTACATTCTGTTGTCTGTGTGAGAAGTAGACATATGGGATGGGAGAAGGAGTCCATTCTAAAACGTCATTAACAAGTCTTTTTTTGGAATTGCTGACTAGCAGTGACCCTACATAGATCTTTAGGGGATAGTATATTAATGAACATAATTGTGGTTAAACCCAGAAAGACAATAGCAAAAGAGCATAAAAGTGTTGTCCTCATTTGGGAATCACCCATTAGCCTTTTAGCTTTCTGTGGTGCCTAGCATAAATTCCCCATTCACATATCTCAGGGTCGAATTCAGGTCAGTTGCCAAATAAGGTGTGTAACTTAAATTAAAATACAATTATGTATGCTGCCACCACACAGCAGTGTGGATAAAGTATTCCACAATTAGATATTCAGCAACTGTTTTACTTACGGTTAATATTAAACCAATAACAAATATACCTATTACTAAAAAAGACTTGAAAATATTTGAAAGACAGACCTTCAATGGGAAACATTATTCTCTTTTGGAATATATGAATGGGTATAATTATGCTATAGACACCAGCTATATTAAAATAATAAGGGTGTGTCAACTGTCCAACATATCGGATATAATTTGTACATTTAATATGCATGACTGATTCATCCAATCACACATTCTGGATGACATGGACATCACTCAGTTTATAGTAAACAACTGGATGTTTACACAAATGGGAACATCCGGCAGCAATATTACAAAATTAATTCTCAGTAAGTACCATACTCATAGTTCTCGGCGTATTCATAAACATAGCATTCCCCGAAGATTCTTACATGTAGAGATGAGAGCCATTCTAAATTAGGCAGAAACGCAATATTTAAGGCCGTGGCAAGTGACCAAGAGCGATACAGGGCAGCGATCTATCCAACCCGCAGTGTGTTTCATCACATTTGGCTGCCTACGCATGAACATTCAAATGTCTCCCTGCCTACCAGGTTCTGACAGAATGACAATCTGAATACACAAATCCTGGCAGCCCTATTGGGTGGATGTCAACATAGGACATGGATTACCAAGTATGCCAAATCATGAGCACGCCTGATGCTGAACAGGTTCTATGAAAGCCATATATGCATAATGACCATTACCAGTCGACATGCTTGGAATTCCATTAACGTTTTACCTCAGTATGTTTTGTGAGATCAGCAAGGGTTTTCCTTATGGGACAATATAAATGTAGTTAGATTGTGCCGGACAGGCTTAATCTATCCCAGAATGAGTATTCAAGGATATATTTAACTCAGCTCTGGTTTAGAGCTGTGGTGTGCGACTCCTCCAGCGACCTGGGCGTCTCCCTCGAAGGCCCTGTTGTCATAGTGATGCTGATGTCTCTCAGGGTCAGCCTCTGACGGTTCAGTCAGCGGCACCTCGTGCATGTGCTCTAGCATCGACACGGTGACTACAGTGACATCTGGTGGCCCTGACGACATGCCTTCTCCGTCCAGCTCCTCAACACCCAGGGCCTTGAGGATATCACATTTACACATGGGGCAGGTTCGCTTCTCCAGCAGCCAGGGCTCAATGCAGGCCTTGTGGAAAATGTGCCCACATGTGAGTACGGTTACCACGTCGCCTGCTTTGTAGGAGTCGATGCACACGGCGCACGTTTGCTCCTCCGGGCCCGTCATGTTGTCCCCCTTCTTCAGTGCGCGCACCTCCAGCCTGGCGATGGCCTTCTTAGCCTCGGACTTGAGCTTTCTCTCGACGCGCCTGTGCATGCGCATGTTGTGGATTCGGTGCGCGGAGATAAACACAAAGTAAGCAATGGACGCTGCCGTCACTATGAAGAAGGCGATGGACAGTAAATACAGCCAGTAAGTGTCCATCCACGGACCATGGGGACCACCCACGTCAATAGCCATCATCACCTCCAATCCACTCTGGATCAAGCTGACGATCTCTGTGCCCAGGTTGTTGCCAACCATGATAGCCACAATGCCCGTGGCTTCCTTGTGGGCCATGTACGTGGTGCTGTTCTCCACATTGTAGACCACCACGGCAGCTGCCCCTTGTTGTTTGGCAGCATTGATCTTGTCACTGAAGTTGCAGTCGCCTCTTTTCACCAGCGCTATCCACGGTAGTGAGTCATCACTGCGGTTGTACACAGCACCCGCGCAGCCCATAGGATCATCGCTAGGCAGCGTCACCATGCCGTGGGCTTTCTCCACCGGAGAGTTGCGGCCGTACACACCGCATTCACAATACCTGCTTACTGTTTGGTTATTCTGGCTTTCATAATTGATCTCCACAATGGCGGTCCAAATCACAATTGCCGTCACACATTGAACGAGTCCCGACAAGCACACCAACAACAGCAGAAACAGCGTTGTCTTACTTCCCATGGTAACACTCTTTTACTCAAAACAACAGCATAAAGCAGTCTTTACGGGCCTGTTCAAGAGTAGTCCTTTGTTAGTTTTAGTTCCTGGTTGTTCAAGCTCCGGCGATCTGAATACAGGTAGAGTTTCACCCAACCTGCTGTCAGTAGTAATCTGATATGAGCCTTTGGTAACACAACACAGGCTTTGCGTCAGCCACTCAACTCTTGTTATCTTCCTGAACCTTGAACACTGAACACTCCCCTCAGAGGACAGGGTGCTGGTATTCAACAAGTTGAAGTACATAAGCCATACAGAACTGCTCTTTTTTAAGAGTCAAGGAACAGCACACACAATAAGTAAAGCTGATAAGCTATAGCGATAAGAATAGACATGGGTCTAAAATACAAAGTACAGCCTGAAGCTAGTAAAAGCTGTTTTTATGTCATGGAAAAAGGGAACTCGACGTGTTTTTCTTGTTAAACATGTTCCTCCTCATTGTAACTAGGAGCACAGGTTTTGAAAGTCATTATGACTTCACTCTGGTCAGTTATTCTAATATCCTGTTTTGTAATCACACATTAACTTTATTTTTGTCACATAAAATGTACAATAGTGCTGTATTTTTCCTTTTTTGTACATAATGTGTCAAAAACATGTTCTGCACAACAACCCTAACCCCCCACACCCACACACCATTTCACACACTAGACAATGCAGAGCCCATAATGCAGAAACCTAAGCTAAAAGCAAGCCTCTAGCAAATTACTTTTTAGACTATTGTGTTTCAACATGTATGCCTAATAAATGCGCAAATACTGGCACCTGCTGGTTGATAATAGGTCTGGTTTAACCCTCATGTGTTCCAGTCAAATCTGTTTGTTAAGTTTTCTCTTCAAAGAACATTTAGGGTGTTTTAGTTATGGTTCTGGTTTATATAGAAATGAATGGGTGAGTAAACTTATTGTATACAATTGCGGCACATGTCCATTGGTCCGATGGACAAAGCCTCTCCCAGACCGCCATGTGAGTGTGTGTGTAAAAGGAAGTACACCTATTTGTACTGTAACTATTATGCCACTAATGAATGCATGGTACTAGTAGACAATGAATACTTACTTGTAAAGCTGAGGTAGATGCTAGACACTATTCCAATCATTACTAGTTTGATTCATCAGCTATTTGTTACTAGAAGAATGGAATAGATAGTAATTATTGTACTAGATAGTAACTAATGAATATACTAGTATAGTTAGTATAACTGAAATATACTAGTAACTATTTGAATAATTAATATTAGAAACCTACAAGTAGGGCTAATAGCTATACTGTTTCGAAAATATTATTAACTAATGGCATAGTTACAAGTCACTACAAAATAGATAGGCTGCTAGTCTCATTAAAATATTTATAGTCTTGAAGAATAAATGTTTTAACTGCTTGCCATTTGGGCCTACTGTGTGTCCTTTCATCCTACCAAGAACATAACAGTCAATTTTGACAGGGAACACAAGCACTACATGTACATTTGTATATATGTTTTAATATTTCCTTGTAGGCTACTCCTCTTTGTACACAAATATATGATAAATAGCAGAATAGCCAGTATTTAATCTGTGTGTGTGTGTGTGTGTGTGTGTGTGTGTGTGTGTGTGTGTGTCAGGTCAATGAGGGGTAGTAATACATGTGTGATATTCACAAGAACTTCATTAAGTTGATAAAAAAGATCTAGCACAACTAATAATGTAGCCTATATAGAGTTATCATCAGGGGCAGTCATTTTTGATTGGAACAATTAAACATGAACGAAGCAACAGGACAGAACCTATGTCGCTGTAAAAATATGCCCCATTTAGATAGTTTGCAGATATTTGGCAATTTTGTTACCAAGAGCATATTCCAATTTGTATTACAGGTTAAGACAATAAATAAATTAATTAAAAAATAGCTAATTAGTTAACAATTGAACGTAGGCTATACTATGTCAGTTGAACAAGCATAGCCAATTGTGTAAGCATTTCACAGATTCGACAATGACGTTACAAGGTCATCATAGCACACGATCGACCACATGGGGGCGCAAGTTCTATAGGAATATTTATAGTACCAAAGTTTACACAGAAAATATTTTTAAAGAAAGCAGATATGTGTAGGCTACTTAACTAAATCGCCTATAATCATTATTATGATTATTATGATTATTATTAAATAAGCTATTGAAAACTACAGTCTGGTAAGGCAGGTTGTTTGCCTGGGTGCATCTTAATTGACGTGTATTTTCAATTAAGGGAACAGTGCATGCGAGATATTTGCAATTGTAGGCTAAATATCTTACCGTGTTCCATTACGTCTTTCGATTTCCTACTCGGAAGTCCAAATTTGAGTCATATTTTCAGGGTACCTTTTGGAGCAACACGAGCCGCACGCTCCTGAACCCGAGATAACACCGGGGCAACTTTTAGGAACATGCCTGAACATATTCCTCGCTGCCAACAGTCCCCCTATTGGCCAATAATGCAGCTGGGCTGCTAATACAAATAATATGGGGAACCAAAAAGACACCATCAATGACTTGCTGTCATGGGTTCATTCTCCAGGCTATATGGCCTTGTTATATCAGAGGACATTTTTAACATCGAAAGTCAGTTGCATATAGCCAGCCACATTACAGTCTCAAAGGTGCACAGGCCGCATTTAACAAACTATAGTGAGTTCAGTTGACCTTGGCTTAATACTGCTTGCTTGTACGACCTGGCTGTTAACATTTAACAATAAACACGTATGTCAATACAGCCTACTAGGCTAGCACAGTTTCCCAAAAAATTGTAGTCGCCGCCGTTTTTAACACAAAACGTGGCGTCAGTTGGCCCCATAAAGACTTATAGGCTATAGTATATAGGCCCCAATTCATCCATGTGATGTTTGGTTTTTGAATGAATCCATTACTTTACCTAACACCCGAGGCTGCTCAAGTCGAGTGTAATGAATGGAACTCGTGATCTCCATTCTTAGTGCAGACCTTGCAAAGATACTTCACCCCAATAATCTCCTTGTAGTCGTAGTAGTGTAGCAGATGCTGCGTTTAGAGGAAGCTATTCATTTAATGATAAATTGTCTACTTTGTAACACTATTTCAAAAACGCACTTGATCTTTTGACTAACGATATGGGTAAAGATGCAGCTCTGCACACGAACCAGATAACTTATTTGATACCTTATCTGGGTTTAGTTTTATTTGCGTATTGTACAGTGCATCTTCTGTTTGCAGCAACACAAGCATCCCACTCTACCATAGTGCGCCGAGCTCTAGGTAAGATTTGTTCACAGAGTGTGACCGTGTTGCCTACTAATTCTGTACTAATGTATTACCGTATATTTCCGTGTATTAATAGTCAGCAACAATACTGATATATTTGAGTGATTTGCCATTCTGCTCGTTTGATAATAATAGCGGTGTTTCTTTTATTTCAGAGAATGAGACAGAGTGCATTTCACCACAGTCCTCTGAGTTTCCTGAAGGGTTTTTTACTCTGCAGGAGAGGAAAGATGGAGGACTCGTCATATATTTTATGATAATATTCTACATGTTTTTAGCTGTTTCTATAGTATGTGAAGAATACTTTCTACCATCACTAGAAGTAATAAGTGATCGTAAGTGATATGTTAATATCAATGATTTGTGCTGCTTGGGTGTTCATATGCCTATACTATTACTTATGTTTAGAAGCAATATGTGTCATAGCCTATGCTATTTTTTTTTGCTTCACCAAACAGTTTGTAACAAATGACATATCAAATGTGTGTAGTTAAACAGGTAATCATATTATATTACATATTTTGTATATTTGTATCTGGCCTAGGTCTGGGACTATCTCAGGATGTTGCTGGAGCTACATTTATGGCAGCTGGAAGCTCCACACCTGAACTTGTCACTGCCTTTCTGGGTAATCACACACCGTCATATTTATTATTATCAGTCAATGGAGATGGCATGCGATGATTGCAGCAACACAAACTGTCACCATTTCCAACATGATGTGCAAACAGTTTTCATCATATAATACCTCTACTTTGTTACTGCTGTTGTCACAAGAGATGGTCTCTGCGTATGTATTGGTGTGTGTGTGCGCGTGTGCGTGCCTAACAGGTGTCTTTGTGACAAAGGGAGACATTGGGGTAAGCACCATCGTGGGTTCAGCAGTCTACAATCTCTTGGGAATCTGTGCTGCATGTGGACTTCTGGCCTCTGTGGTATGCCCTATTTACAATTACAAAAGACTAAGCAGCTAATGACCCAAAATAGCGACATTTTAGGTCAAGGCGGAAACATCATTGTGTAAACATAGGAGCGAGAAGTCATTAAGTATTTTTTTCTATTTTCTTTATCAGGTGGGTCGTCTTACCTGCTGGCCTCTGTTCAGGGATTGTCTGGCATATGCCATCAGTGTATCTGCTGTTATTGTCATTATTGCTGATAACAAAGTTTACTGGTGAGTGTGTTTGTCACTACAAAAACACTTGACACATAAATATAGAACACTATCCCGCCCCAATCGTTTGGGGAGGATGGGGGTTGCCTGTAACAGAGCATCTACTGCACCCCAGCGCTGAGCTGAGCCTCACTCCACCCACTATAACTTTGAAAAATGCATCAAGGAGCTGAGTGAGGGGAGGGGTGGGTATGAGAGGGAGACCCCCATATACTGTACATTATTGTTAGCATTTGAATTTGATGACACATGAGCTTTCTAAGTGTACAGTCACGTCAACAGATATGAAATGTAGTTCTGTTTTCAGCCCATAAAATACAGATTTTTATAAAAACGAGAATTGTGTCAATGTGTCTCATCACAGATTAATCCTATTACTTCGTTTACAGCTCAAAAAACCCATTACAGTTTGCAGTTACACTTTAAATCTGTTGCTATATAGAGCATGTATACATTTAAGTCAAATACAAGACACCAACCCTTTTTAATGGGTTATCTTTTGTTTCATGCATGCTTTGCAGGTATGAGGCTGCCTGTCTGCTGCTGGTGTATGCCATCTACATTGTAGTTCTGTGTTTTGATCTTCGCATCAGTGAGTTTGTCCTGAGGAAACTGAGCCCCTGCTGTACCTGTCTGGGCAAAGGGTTCCAGGACAGTACTGAAACCCAGTCTTTGTTTGGTTGGAGTGAAAACAGTCTCCGAGTCCACAGGCATTCCAGAAATGACAGTGGGATCTTCCAGGACGATTCTGGATACTCTCACCTCTCTCTTAGCCTGCATGGCCTCAGTGAGATTCCAGAAGGTATCAATGGTTCCACAATCCACATACATGCCAGTGGATCTCTGATATTACATGCTAACAACAGGTTACAACTAACCTGTGTTTTGTCTGTCGGTCTGTCTGTATCCAAGAGCACAAAAGTGTATTTGCCATGCCAGAGAATGACCTGAAGCGGGTCTTCTGGGTGCTGTCTCTGCCTGTGGTCGTTCTTCTGTTCCTGACCATCCCTGACTGCAGGAGAGGCTTCTGGAAGCAGTGGTTCATGATAACTTTCCTTATGTCTGCTGTCTGGATCACTGCTTTCACCTATGTGCTGGTGTGGATGGTGACCATTGTTGGTAAATGTTTTTAATCAAGCATTGTGTCCATTGAGGGGAAAAAAAAAACATACGGCTGCTGAAGCTGTTTGTCAATGTCAAAGATAGTAGTATGTAGGCGTACCTATTGAATTTCCCTTTTGTGTAAGAAAATATATTGATACCAAGCTATGGGACCTCACTTTAAGATTATACACAGCATTTGAAACCTTAAAAGAGAAAAAACTTCTAGAGAATCACATGCTGGTCTGCTGGCAAATTCCTTGGATTCCATTGTTGTGGAGTTATATGGTAGTGTAACACCAGTGAGGCATGTGTAGACATCAGCCAAGCCAGCCAGAGCAGGATTAAGGCCTACTTTGCCTGCAAAGAATGTCATGTGAACCCAGGTTACTACACAGAGGAGCCCACAGGCACAGATCCAAGGGCCCGTTCTTCCTCAGAGAAGGAAACTATAATTGACATAGCATTTGTCTGAAAGGGCAGCTTCATCATGTGATGGTGGTAGATCCTGCTGTAGTATAAAGGGATTATTATGCCATAGCCGTCAAGACCGGCTCACATGGGAAACCCTTTCTGTACTGGTCTTATGAAAGAGCAGGCAATGCTAAGCCTTGGAGTTGGAGTGGTCAATAGCAATTGTGTTAAAGCATTTCCTTGTGGTTGTGCTTTGAATTAATAGTTGGCTTTGGATATGTACTGCAATAAAATGGTTAACTGGAACTACTTAAAAAATGTGTTCAGCTGCAACAAATCTTTGAAGCTTGTCTTTTATTGTGTCAACACATTTGTGTGTATATATATATTATTTGTTTCATTACAGGTGAAACCCTTGGCATTCCAGATACAGTTATGGGACTGACTCTTTTGGCTGCTGGAACCAGTATACCTGACACAGTAGCCAGTGTCATAGTAGCCAGAGAAGGTATATCATCTCATTGAACTTCCCAGTCTGAAGGTTTGAGTTAACAGGCCAGCACGCTGTATAATAGTTCACATACAGATGTTATCATCTGATTGATTGCCAATATAAAGACATGCAGTACAAATAAACCCACTCTGTACATCTATTGTTTGTTCCTCAGGTAAAGCTGACATGGCCATGTCCAACGTTGTGGGCTCTAATGTGTTTGACATGCTCTGTCTTGGACTGCCATGGTTTATAAAGACAGCATTTGTAGACACCAGCAGCCCTGTTGAGGTCAACAGCACCGGGCTGGTCTTCGTCTCTGCCATACTCCTCATTTCCATCGTCTTTCTTTTTGGAGCCGTCCATTTTAATGGATGGAAGTTAGACTGGAAGTTGGGAATTGTTTCTCTAATCAGTTACATCATCTTTGCCACTCTGTCAATCTTGTATGAGCTGGGGATTATTGGGAATAACCCAATAAGACTGTGTAGTGACTGAGACCTGAGCTAGAGTCAAACAGTCAACCAACGTTTGCAGCCATGGTCAAGCCAAAACAATTACAGTTGTTATAGAAAAGCATGTCAATGCTCTCTGGAAGATGCGTTCTGGTCACACTTGCAGAAATTTCACCTTTAGTAGGAAATTATAAAAACAGCCAAATAATGATTTAAGACGGTTTTGGCCCCAATTTACATATCGAAATGTTTTGAAAGCTAAGAAAATCTACAGTATCTCACAAAAGTGAGTACACCCCTCACATATTTGCAAATATGTGAGCATAACTTTTCATAAAGTTTCACAATGAAGAAATTACACTTTTCTGCAATGTAAAGTAGTGATTGTACAGCTTGTAGAACAGTGTAAATTTGCTGTCC
>JAODUH010065198.1:0-17133 GCA_027564835.1 Typhlichthys subterraneus
TAGTTTATTGATAATACTAGTACTCACGTATTAGTATTAGGATAGAAAGCACCGTAACCTAAAGTGTTTGTAGTTAAGGTGGGGCAGGCTGGGTTACGTGGAAGGTCGTTTTGTCCTGCTAATTTCCTATTAAACGGCTACAAGACAGAATATCCCTGTCTCCTGGTGAATCATTACAATATATATATATTATATATTAATACTATTATATTTATACTGCATTAGAGCTTGACCGGTGTTGTTAAAAACTCCACAATTTGCAGTTACAATTTCATATCCATCTCTACAGTCTGCCACATCTCAAACAAGACAGACAATTATTTAGTGTTCCATGGGAATGAAACTCCAAGTTTGAGAGGTCCATCTGTAATGTATGGTGTTAATGTCAAAGTCCACAAACACTGCTTGTTGTTCACATTCCTCCTCTAAAATGCAATGAAAACAAGGTGAATATTATCACTGGTTGCTCTCATCGTGGCTTACGATAGCTGCTTCCCCAGACATGTAATGTCAATAATCTCTTCAGAAGCTTACTGTTTTGTCTCACTTTCTCATTGTGCTTCATGGTAGGTTACTGTACCAGTAGCTATTGTACGTAGGTAAAAGCTTAGTGTCTTCATTCTCACACAGCATGCAGCCACAGTAGGCTATGATATGTGCAGTCGTTTTACAGCTGCCTTCATTAAACAGTCCAGTAACGTCGACTGGGTAGGCTACTACTGACCAAAACAATTTTATTCAAGTCGAAGAGTATAGCCATCCCAACCATACTACAATTACTACTGTGTAAGCTAGCCTAGCTCGCAGGTGATGCTCCCTTTTCAATATGTTGTTAAAAAGGCATTAAAAAAAAATAAAAAAATCAGCGGCAGGTCCTTTTTACGTGATATCTCAATTTCACACAAAATTATTTTATCTAAAATTGTATATTTAGTCCACTGATGTTATTACGTTTCATTGAGCTTGATTCTCTATTGTAATATTGTTCCATCAAGTACCGTAGGTATGCTACCCGAGCCTAAAATTTGTTTGGCGGTATGCCCAGCCCATGCTAGTCACAATCGGTCACAACACAGCAGCATGATTCACAATTAAGGTATTCTGAAATATAATATTTACAGAACGTCCACCTTCCATCCCATATCTAAATATGATTGGCTAATTAATCAAATACGCCCCCATTCACTTGGACGTGGAAGCTACTGGCATCGGGTCATCAATTTGCTCATTGAAGGGCCTGCGCATAGAACCATATAAGAACGGTTCATGCATTTTAAGCTGAGTCAGTGAACGGTACTAACATTTTACTTTAACTCAGAATATTTCATTTTTTGGTTTATAAATCAATATATATGAATTATTGTTATGTTGGACCTTCACTAAATACCTTTATTTTCCTGAGGGTTTCCCTGCGGTGTCTGAGTGTTTTGAAAGATGCACCGTGCATATAAATGAAACTCAAAAAAGAGGCTCAAGATAATTGCACAACATACTGTAGCACAACGTGCGGGTACATTGTTGCCATGTACAGTAACATGTAAACAAGATAAGGATAAGGTAAAAAACTAAGTTAACTATCTCAACCTTGTCTTGTAAAATCTAATGGCCCACACTACCGTTACCCAGAGTGCACTGCTGCTTCGACAGCAGGATACAAGAAACGACCCATACCAAACAAGCTGTTTTCTGTGGAGCCAAAAAGTGATTATCTCTGTCTTCTCTTGCTGTCAAACTGAATGTGTGTGTGTGCATGTGTGTGCATGAGAGAGAGAGAGAGAGAGAGAGAGAGAGAGAGCGCATTAACTGATGGCTGTCCAAGTTTCACTGAGGCATTAATGTGTTTAAGAGTGGTTCTGCCGTAAAGGCCAGAGGGAATGGCAATGGCATTACATTGGCTGTAGCTCAACATTGGTCTGGCTTGCCACAAATAAACACATGCAGCATCTCAGTCCAAACTGCTGATGCTCTTAAAGCATCTGGCTTTGGGGTACCGCAGTAGCTAAAGGAACCTGACTGCTTTATGTTTGTGTGTGGGTCCGGGTGTGTGTGTATGTGTGTGTGTGTGCATGTGTATGTATGTGTGTGTTGTTTTATGTGTGTTATTTTCACCTTTTCAAACAGAATCTAGACTCAAACTCATCCCCTACTTGTTGGCCTGGTGCTACACTAATTATTTGTAATACTTTCTTCTTGCAGTTCTTCAACTTTATTTTGCCAATGATATACCGTTTCTGTTACATATCCTGTAGGGAGGTTTGGGGTCCCTTGCAGGAGCTGCTGCCCCCGCGACCCGACTCCGGATAAGCGGGAGAAGATGAATGGATGGATGATGATGGTTGCAAGATGCACCATAATATAACAAAATCACAATATAAAACCACAATTATAAAACCATTCTAATCTTTCACATGGATACCATTCACTCGTTATACTGTAAGACAATCATTTTAAACACATTTATAGTGTCATAACACCTGCATATAATATGATTGGCTGGCATGGTATTTGTACAAGGGGGATATGAAGCTACAGTAGCTGTGGTTGGCTGTGGTCGGTATAGGAAAGAAGAGAGGATGAAGTGAGTATTGAGCTGCTTCTGTTGAAATATACGGTAAAGACCCCCAGGTGCTTGAAACTAATTACCTTAATTCGCTTTAAAAGAGTAAAGTCCTGCCACCTCTTGGAGTGCTGGCTTACACATCTCACGCTTGTTACGCAGAACAACCCACAACCTTCCTCGTGATCGCTGTCATCACACGCAGACTATGACTGCTTGCCTACCTGCCCACCCACCCACAGCCAGTCAGAAGATAGAGAGGGTCTTAAAGGTATAGTCAGCTATTGTATGCTAATGCACTTTGTCAAATTCACCAAATGTCTCCTCGCATTTTCGCTAGCTTACCGTTCTCTGTGCGTGCTGAAAAAATATTCCAATACTTCTACACAGCCCTGGCTCTGTAAATAGGAACATAGACAAAGTGGCGAACACTGCCGTAGTACTACCCTTTGCTTTACAATGTGTTTCGATGTGCCACGGAGGGATATTATTTTGATTTGAGCTCGAAGTTAGAAAGTGTTCTCAAGAATGAATGCCTTTAATCAACCAGCCATGACTCTGGTCTCCTAATAGCAATCTGTTTTTCCCCAGTATTTGATGTAATTCTTAACATGAGACACCTGCGCCACCACGGTGGCATCCGCATAGCATTACGTCCAAGACACATGCACGCGCACACACACCCACCCACAAAGGCCCTCTACAAAGTGCTCGAATGCACAGCACACATTTGGTCTGCCCTCTCTCTTCAAAGGACTTTTGAAAATGCTTATGGCTGTTGAAGCTTGGTAACGGCAATATGGAGGCTGAGAAAGAAAGCAAGTTACTGTGTGTGTTTTTATTAGTCTGTATGCGCGTGTGTGTGTGTGTGTGTCTATACACATTCTCTGTGGAATACTGAGGTGTATCAGCGAGAGAGAGGGAGGGTAAGTCTCTCCTTTCTACTGCCTGTGGGCATTCAAACACATCCAAGCATTAACACACGCACACACTTCCGCGCATGCACACACACACACACACTTATTGCGTACACTATATACGGTTGATGCTCTTGACGTTTCGTCAAGCATAATGCCCGTGCATACACGTACACAAACATTCCACTTGTGACAAACTGTAAAACAACATACTGCACATTATAGCATTAAAAATGTATGTGAAGCATATTCTTGTTAAACTTTGATACCTCAGTTTTGACATTCCCACACTGATAGCTACCATAAATACCATAATTGCCTGTTTCACTCTTTGTGATCCATCTCATTCCCCTTTGTCCCGGATAAGAAGAATTGGGCTGGCGGGTTGGGAAGTGTTTTACACTTGTCACTACATATCTTATTTGGAGGAGGTACATTATGTCTTATCTGTGATGTCACTATCACAAATAACACAGTATGACAGTGGTTATTATGGGACTGTCAGGGTAAGGGTAGTAGGTCCAGTTAGGAATATTGTCAATTTCAACAGAATTATTCCTTTCACAAAACACTGGAAAATGAATGCTATGAAACTGATAATAGAAAGAATGTTTTAAAACCCTTTAATGTGGAAAAAATTATTTCCCACATTAGCACTTTAAGTGGGAGTAATATCCATTTTGGTTAGATAAATGCACTTCAGCCACTGGCTAACAATTCACACCTTAACATACACACACACACCTTACACACCGTTTTTATGTGAAAAAATATAGATCTAAAATAAGAGAGTAGAGAATTTGTGTGGTAATGTATGCCTCTATACGCTTGAATGAGAAAAGATAACTATGATAATAAGAAGCAGCTTTCATAACCTTTTGACCAGAGGAAAAGAGAAGACATTTTCACTCCACAAACAGAACACAAAATCTGGGGTCATTTGCCAGATGTGCTTTGTGGATTTGCATATATTAACATTCATGATGCTAATTGGCATGCTGCATCTCTTTCCGGCTGGGCCTATGGGCATGCAGGGCTAAGTTGTTCACTAAAGCCAATCGGATGTTTTACTCTCCTGCTGGACACACTGACTGTAAGGCAGAAGCAAATTACAACAGACTAGCTATTTGATCCTGATTATAGCAGTATTATTGTATTACTGTATTCTTGAATCAGACTCTCCCAATACGAAGTAATATCACTGGCAGAGTTACAAAATAGGCAAGAAGCGGAAGAAACAGAGACAGGCAAACAGAATCGGTAAATAGGAACAAGTTGAGAAATAAGACAGGTAACACACGGGGGACTCGAGGCATGAAAAATAATCCAGCAACGAACGAGGAACAGGAACACAGGGTTTACAAACGCACACAGGGAGACACAGGTGAAAACAAGGAACTAGCCTAATCAAAGACGCAAAATAATGAGTAAGACATGAAAGTATAGCCGGAACAACAGAACAAGGAACATACGAAAACAGATAACATGGTGGTTTCTTTTACAAAATAAATGATATTCCCTGCATTCTCTGGTCAACATCCTACAAGTGTCCACAATGCTGTCGTTTGGACAAAACCTACAGCAAACCCTAGGGCATCACTCTGATGACTCCTAGCACAATAAAGTACACTTTACATTACAGTAATTTAACTAAATAAGTTACAGTTACACTGCAAAAAAAGTTAGAAACCCTCACCTAATGCGCACACATTTACACACACACACATGCTCACAAGTGCTCTCAAGGAGTCATTGTGATGGCAACATCAAAGTAATGAGCATGGCCAGATCTAAGCTTATGATAATGTGCACATCATTGTGCAAGATTAATTGTCATGTCAGGCGTCTCTCTGTGTGTGTGTGTGTGTGTGTGTGCTCGCGCACGTGTGTCTGTTTGTTGTTTGTGTGTGTTTTTGCGTGTGTGTGTCTGTTAGCACACCTGTGCATGTGTATGTGTGTGATGTGTGTGCGCGTGTCTGAGTACACCTGTGTGTGTATGTGTGTGTTTGTGTGTGTGTCTGTTAGAGCACGTGTGTGTGTGTGTGATGCGTGTGCGCATGTCTGAGTACACCTGTGTGTGTATGTGTGTGTTTGTGTGTGTGTCTGTTAGAGCACCTGTGTGTGTGAGTGTATGTGTGTGATGTGTGTGTGCGTGTGTGTGAGTACACCTGTGTGTGTGTATGTCAATAGATAAATAGATTAATTAATAAAGGTCCCAGCTATGAAAAGCTGTCCAGAATGCTTGTCTAGTAAATCTCTAGAAACACACACACACACACATGCACACACACACACACAGTTAATAGCGAGGGTGGTCACAAGCTGCCCCAAATGTAGTATATCACGTCAATAATGACCTTATGCTATTAGGAAGCACAACAACTTCAGATATTCAGCTGTTTTTCAGATGATTTAAACATTTTAATCTTCCTAATATCAACTGAGGTCAAATCCAAAATAATACAGTATAAATGTGTGTGTTACCATTTAGGCAGGTGGAAGGAAGAGGTTATATGAAATATAACAAATAAAATTGCTTAAATTTGTTTTGACCTAATATTTCTTGGGTTAGGCAGATATGTGAACAAATCATTCATTAGTCATTGTGAGCTAGAGATTGCATACAGTATTGTGCGTGTAACTCTAGCAGTGACGTGTCAGTAAACAACTCTTTGAATTTCTAGTTTCTAAAGAATATATCCTCGCAAGTGGAACACGTGCACACACACACACACACACACAATAATAAAAATCAGAGTCTTGTGTATATATATATATATATATATATATATATATATATACATACACATATATATATATGTAACTCATAAATGTGTGATATATACTGCATGTGACTCATAATGTAACCAGTGATGTTGATAACAGTAAGCTGTGTGAACAGTATGTGTGTGTGTGTGTGTGTGGGCGTGTGTGTGTGTGTATACCGGTGTAGTTTGGCGGGCAGACGCAGGTGTAGTTATTGACTCCGTCCACACAGGTGGAGTTGTTCTCACAGTCATTGTCTTCACAGTCATCTGGATTGATGTCACAACGTTGGCCTTCCAAGCCGGGGGGACACACACAGCTGCACACGCACATGTGCACACACACACACACATTAGTACGATTATTGAAAAAATAAAGCAAAAAGTGAACACACACACACACACACACACACACACACACACACACACACACACAGATGCCCAACCCCACCTTGTCTCCTTGTGGGAGGAAGTAGGTTTATTTCCATTTTCCATCCATCCTGCTATAAATCTCTAAACAGCTACATCAGTTGAATACTTAATAAATATAATAATATCCATTGTCTCACTTAATCTATCTGTAATAATATCCATTGTCTCACACAATAATAATACTACTAATTTACTAAATTTTTTACACTTCACATATATGAATAAATCTGCTATGTGGCATGCTCCTCTGTTAATACCCTCTGTAGGTTTACATTCTGTTATACACTATTTGAATCAGAGAAATCAGAGAAAGCATTTTTATAATGGGTTGTATTGGACCTAGTTGCAAACAGCATACACCATACACCAGCAAATGATGCCTCTCCCTCTAATTAAAGTCTGTCTCTCAAAGTAAATGAAAGGCTGTCATCGTCTGTGACACATGCCATCTATCTGTCAAGAAGCCTTGCTTATTGGCATGACAGGACTGATGGGGAATAGGGAATAGGGGAAATGACCAGGCACGCTCAAGAGCGTGTCTATGGTGGACGAGAAATGACACAATCAACAAGGAAATACAAATAATGCATTCAGAAAGACAGACATAAATAAAGAACGTACCCAGCAAAATAAGACCAATATAATCTGGCGACATCGACAGGGTCAAAGGTCATGGCTCACCAATCGGATATCAGTCCTGACATTTAAACCACATCGCTTGACAAACGGCTCCCTGCCGAGCATCTAACAGAACCCAGGCTAATTGGACTTATTGGACGTCCACAAGCTGATTGCATGTTAAAATGTCAAAGGGGGTTTGGGCTCCCTCACCCCCATTAATCTTCCTCTCTGTCTTCTCATCCCTCCATCCTATCCTTTTCTTTGCTTCCCCCCTCCATTCTTAAAGGGTCCCCGCAGATACCTGCGTTGGTATTACCATTAAGAGAGGGTCTATAAAGGGCAAGGTGTTCCCTAATAGCATTACCATGTGTGGCTTTAAAGGCCAGACGTATACTGCAGCTTTCCAAAGGGCAAAGGCCTTGTTAAGGAGCTCGGAGAGACATATCTGCTTTAGATATTTATGACCAGCGGTTCAAATCATAACGCTCGTACATCAGCAGAGGCACACTGTGCCGGACTGTACCAGAAACACAGACGAACCACATCTTACTGCTGCTCTCTTCATTATAGGATAATAGTAAATTGTTAGCTTATAGGTAATGCGCTGTTATGTAACAAACGAGGGCCCATGCAGGCTAATCCCATTTCCTGTGTTTCTGGGTTTCAGTTAAATCAACTTTTCTCCTTGATCTGAGAGTAGTTCCCACGGCTTCTGTTAGACGTCTGCCAAAGAATGTAAAATATTCTGCATTTGATGTATTTTGATGCACTCCATCAAACATCAAAGGTGCTATTTTGGTTAAAGGAGATATTCCTAAGCAAATAAAATACATCTAAACTGATATATTTTTTTGAAATGATCAATTACATTAAAAGGTTACTTTTGGACTCAGGCCCGTTGTCCGCGGTAAACTTTGGCTCTTGGAGTACATTTCTAAAAAGCTGTTTATTATTGTTGGGACGCTTTCAACTGTTGGGTTGGGACATAAAAATAGATGGAAAAGTAACACTGTCCAGTAAAAATATCTCTCTCTATATATATATACAGTATATATATATACAGTATATACTGTATATATATATATACACATCCTGTATATATATATATACACAAACACATAAGCATAAATATGTACCTAAACTGGTCTTCTTGTCCAGGATGGATGTGGCACGTTGCTCCGTTAGAACAGGGAAAACTGACGCAGGCATTGATGGCTATCTCACAATGCTGACCCTGGAGAGGAGAGGAGAGAAATATATAGAGGAAAGGAAAGGAAAGGGGAGGAGAGAGGAGTTTTTAAAGTGCAAAACCAATTTGGCTTGTACAGACCCAGCTGTGGTTTAATATAATGGATTAATGTGTTTAAATGTTGGTGGTTGGCAAAAGAAAGCCTGTAGTGCATGGATACACTGGCTATTTGAATATTAGTGGATTCTAAAATCCCTTTTTGTTCATTCCAGAGATTCCAGATATTATAACGCTATGAGGGCATAGAAATATTACAATAGTTTAGTCAAATATAGGAAAGTCAATTACATCCTCACATGCTTCATTCATGACAATACTCACCACACAGCTTTCACTATAGGAGCACACACACACACACACACACACACACACACACACACACACACACACTAAAACGTACTGTATCACCCCCGGAGGTGTAGTTTTACAATAAATTCAATCACAACCTTTGTCTACAGACCAATTTCCTCAGATCTAGGATGGAAAGATAAACCATGTGTTCACTGTTTTTACAAATGACTGAAAATTGACTGGAAGTCAGTTCTTTTCCTCTGTACTTACCGATGTCGATTCCACTGTAAATACCTTCTTCCTGTATTTGTCATCTTGTGTTTCCTAATTACTCTCTCTCTCTCTCTCTCTCTCTCTCTCTCTCTCCTGTGTCACTTCATGTTTGAGTCTTCTAACACATTTTAATTAACATTGTCCCAGTGGATGCAAACAGAAGAACACACTCACACACACACACGCACGCACGCACACTCAGCAACTGTTTCCCAGTTTGCCACTCTGGCAAGTCATATTTTAATTAAAGGAAAGACTGAGGCTTTGTTAAAAAGCCCAGAGGTTACTCAGGTCTGTGTATGTGCACACAAACACGCGTGTGCTCCTGTACTATACAGTACGTCGCTAAGTTCTATACTCTTTTATTGTTACTAAACACACACACACACGCACACACACGCACACGCACACGCACACCATTTACACTCTACCTTCTACAAGAACTTGAGAAGTGACTTTAAAGTGTTTGACCTCACGTGGTGAGGTCATGGCTGTTTCTGTGCCCTTTATCCGCTGAGCTGTCAAAATGTCCCACCAGCAGCTATCATCACGTCTATTGACCGGCAACAAGCACATTAAACATGCAGGTCCGTCCCTAAGCCCACTTTGGATAATACCACAGGCTTATGAGCAGGGGATCAACTTTATATTCTGCCTAGACCACTGTAGATGGAGCCATTTTGCATTGGTGATGCCAAAATGGAGAGCCATGATAATATAAAGCCATTATATTTTGCCAATAGGTTTATTCCAGTGTATTATTCATACTTGCCTTACTATAAAATATAATATCTAAGATTATATCAGAGAAAGCACACAGTCCATTGCTGCCTTGAAATTGTATATTTATTTATTTAAGACCGATACTGTTAGCAGCTAACAGTGTCCTGGTTTGGTAGATTGTTAGTGGCTAACAGTGCGGTGTTAGATACTGTTAGCAGCTAACAGTGTTTACTGGTGTAGATACTGTTAGCAGCCAACATGGCTAATGGTGTCCAGTGGTGGTAGCCTATACTGTTAGCGGCTAACAGTGTTTAGTGGTGGGATTGTGTTAGCATCTAACAGAGGTGGGATACTGTTAGCAGCTAATGCGGCTAACAGGGTCCACTCTAGTGGTGGTAGATACTGTTAGCGGCTAACAGTATTTAGTGGTGGCAGATATATGCTACTGCAGCGCCAGTGGCTAACAGTGTTTAGTAATGCTAGATATGTTAGCGGCAAGCAGTGTTTAGTGGTGGTAGATACAGTTAGCGACTAACGGTGTCCAGTGGTGGTAGATACATTTATCAGCTAACAGTGTTTAGTGGCGGTAGACACAGTTAGCAGCTACCAGTGTTTAGTGGTAGTAGATACTGTAAGTGACTAACAGTGTCCAATGGAGGTACAGTATATACAGTTAGCAGCTAACAGTGTCCAGCAGGGCATCCTACCTTGAATCCAAAGGGACAGATGCACTGGTAGAATCCAGTGTTGTCAGGGACACAGGTACCATTGTTCTGGCAGGGCGCCGCCAGGCAGGGGGCGCACTTTGATGTGATGCTGATGTCTATGGGTCCTAGGAGAAGCAGAGAGGGACATGAATGCTGTGGTCACTAGGATGGATAGATTAATACTTTATTGTCCTCTTGAGGAAATGTGTTTTGGGTTCTTCAAGCCAGATACTGAAAGCCAGATACAACATTCATCACTAGGAAGGTTAAAGGGAGATGAGCCATATGTACACTGGTGGTGTCCCCTCGCCCCTACTGTACATTTTCTATCGTCATGGTGAAAACCTTGTTTGTACAGGAACACAGCTCTAAGGAGACATTTAGTGTGTTAGTTGATATTGGACATTGTGGGGACCAGATGCCTCCATGCCCAACAAGATGTGACATGCTAAAAATGTCTGTTTCAGTCTGGACACTAAAATAAAAATGTCCTGTCACTCCCCAATGCTGGGCTCTGGTGGAGACGGATTTCAAAACTCCAAGTGAAGTGTCCCAGGTAGTTTGTCAAACAATTGTATATTTAATTAGTCAAAAGGTGGTGCATATTATCAGGTATAAAACAGTTTGAATTGTAGTTTAAAGTTAACAAAAAGTGACTATAAGGCAAGTAGCATAGATACATAGAAATATTACCCAAGATGCATCATACCATGGTATAATGACCAATACAAAAGCAGAGGAAAAGAGACAGAGCACACCCAGTCAGTTGGTCCAGGAAAACACCACGAAGGAAGCCCCACATATCAGAAATGGGCATGTTTTATACAGGAGAGAACTGGGGGCTGGCACTGTCTTAAGTTCTATTGGCTAATTTATGTTGATAAGGGAAAGTCTCACTCATACAGGTGAGTTACAGACGTCTTGGCATCGGCCACTTGCAGTGTGTCCCACACTGGATCTTGGCCATCTGTCAGACTAACAGACCTGAGAGGTAATTGTGTTGGTGGTTTGTGTTTTAAGAAAGTTACGACAAAGGCTTGGCTGGATGCAAATGGAGGGAAACACCTTAAATGTATATTGGAGGGCGGGAGGGCTTGTGTAAGGTCTAAAGGTTTTGTCTGGTCTGAATGAATTAGCTGCCCCCCTTCTTCTGGGGGATGAGAATACAGTAAGATCAGATGAAATGTCTCAGGTTCTGGGAAACAAATAGTGGACTTCATTTAGTCTTACTAGAAACCTTCTGTGATATGAAGATAGTACAATGCATAATTCATTAGTATATATAAGGGCTTATCTTTAATAATAACTCTAATTAATAAGGTCACAAGGTCCAGCCAGCCATTCAAATCCACCAGCACCCATACAGAATTTTCATTTCATCTATTGTTCCTCCGTATGTTGTTAAAATACAAAGTACCAGTAAGTCAGATCTAGAAAAAAATATTTTAGGGTCCATGTCCCCGTTGGCTAGTAACGGTCTCCACGTGACTTAACCACTTGAACGCAAGGCTTAAGTGTACATGACTTCGCATTTCACATGTTCGAACTGGGTCATGAATGGAAGGAGTTCCATTTGAACGCAGCAACAGTGTGTAGTTTTAGTGCTAACGCCTGTGGTCTGTGATACTAAGCCTTATTACACTGTTTAAGCCATAGCACGGAAAGAGAGAGATAGAGATTAGAGAGAGAGAGAGAGAGATATGTACCTTTACACTGGAACCTGTTGAGCGGTGTTGTTAGAAGCAGTCTGTCGGCCATGTCCGGGGGTCCGCTGCAACGCGCTATGCCTACAACAACAGCCATGGTTAACAATGGGTTAACTACACTGTAGACATGAGCTTCAGGTAGCACAGATGACTCATGGCCAATCACGTTGCTCTCACCGGGTTCCTTAAAGCCAGCCTTGACCCACTGAGACAGCCAGCGCAGGTCACAGTTACAGTACAGGGGGTTGGCACCAAGAGCCCTACACACACACACACACATACACACACGCGCAAGCGCACACATGCACCATGTGAGATATACAACCATTTCTGCTTCATAAATGCACGCAGACCAGGTACAGTACGATATGACGGGCACAATGCAAACAGGTGGATAACATTAGATGGTGCTATTTGTCCAGGTCAGCTGTAATAAATAGCTCAAGGAATGATCTCCCTGAGGTACTGTATGTATAAGGTATGAACACTGGGGCATGGGTACAAATTAGACATCTTCACGGGTCCAAACAATTTGACCCGATCCAAAATTAACCTTGACCCGATTTGCATGAATTAAAAACCCATGAATTGAGATCCGTTCCAAACGGACCCGTCGACAAACAGACCCGTACCCGACAAGTACCACGGATGTATTACCTGTTAGGGTCCAAAAGATGTTTCAATTTGTAATTCTTAACACAGACCATGGTCAGATCCGCAAGCAAGTTAAAGTATAAGCAAGTTGCCTATATGTTCATGGGCGCTGGCAATAGTATTGCTCACTGGCGACAAGTGCACCTTCTTTTTCGTTAAACCGTGACAAGAAAATGCTGGTTTTCTCAGCTTTAAAATGTTGTAATAGCTTCTTTTTATATATGAAGCTTCATATAATAATGTAAAGATATTTATTAATGCGGGTCCAGTTGGTAAATCACATTTACCCAAGAATCACAGCATTTAAATCAGACTCGACCCAGATCCGAGTCAAACACTCCAAAGTTGGACAGGTCTCGGGTCAAATCTCGGAATTTCGGGTCTCGGAGGACCTGTGAAGACCTCTAATGCAAACACTTTCATCGAACACCACAGGAGAGCTTAACATTAACACCAGCTGCACACGCAACATACACACACCCGCACTTACAGATGGGACAGGGAAGTGAGGTGACTGAAGGCTCCCTCTGGGATGGTTGAAAGGTCGTTGCCATGGAGCGTCCTGTAAAAGTGAGTTGTGGTGGGGAAAGGAGGGGGAGGGTTAGAAAAGTGAGCGAGAGAGAGAGTTTTTGTATGTCAATATAGAATAAAGTTGTGTATGCTAAACTAGATGAAGAAAATATAAAAAAATACACGAGGACTTTCCCTGCTGTAATCAACTCATACGCTCATAAACATACATTACATATTACACATACATAGTTAATAACACTACAGGTAAAACAAGAGTGTGTTTATTCTGTACATGTGTCTGTGTGATCATTGTCAGTGTCACAGTGTGTGTGCGTGTGTGTGCGTGTGTGTGCGTGTGTGTGTGTGTGTGTGTGTATTTTATTTCCCAGGGTTAAGAGTAATAGAATGAATGGACCCTGTGTGTGACTATACATTACACGAGTGGTGGGGGCAGCTATAAATCCCTTTCTACACAACCATGCACGTGTCTGTGTGTGTGTTTGCTTTCTGTTGTTGAAAAAATACTGCTTCTTTTGTGTGAGTATGTGTTTGTGTGTGGCCATATAAGAAGGTAGACTGTAGATATGAGTGTATCATATTTGTGTGCTGGTGTGTCTTTCTGTCATCATCATCATCATCATCATCCGTGTGGGAACATGTGTGCAAGTGTGTATTGCTCCAGTAGTGCGTGTTGGCGTGTGTATGTACGATGTGTGTGTTCGTGTCAGCTGAGTTTTTCTTACAAGGGCAAGTGGGCACTGGGGACGTAACAGGGGCATAGCCCTACCATAAATAACAGCAAATTATACTGTAATAACTATATAAATTCTGTCTATTATAGTGTAAAATTATTATTATATAAGATTATTTATATATATGTATTTATGTATTTATGTATATATATGTATATATATATATAATCTTAATTATTATCTACTAATATAACACCATCTATTTTCATAAATGACATAATTTGATTTACATTAACAATTTTAGTTAATGTTGTTCTAGCTTCTGCTCTGCTGCTTGTCTGCATCGGCCTGCATTCACTCCACAGCTTTCCACAGCTACTGTGACGTAATTGGAGTGTTTTCTTCAGAAAATCACTTCTGTTAAACATACAGTGTGTACTGTATGTGGTTCTGCAGGAGAAATTCAAAATAAATCGCAATGGTGACCACACCAGCCACGGAATATTATCACTTTGCTGCTGCAGGAGCAGGAAATGGAATCGCAACTGTTATACATAACATACAGTATATAACAAATATAACAAATAAACGTCCTAAATTACAAGCTGTAGCCTATAAGTTTTCACATTAAGTACATTAGTTGGATGCCAGCTAATGTAGCCAGTCTATTTCTCCCATTGGTCCTCTCATGAATCGTATTCCAAATTTTGGTTGTAGAGATATGTTGAACTTTGTGGTGCGAAGTTTGTGTGTAGTATTAAATAGAGAGCTATCGATAATGAAAGCTCTCTCTCTCTCTCTCTCTCTCTCTCTCTAACTCACACACAGCACATCAGTACCATCAGTACCCTACTTTACTAGGCAAGACAGTGCAGTCTGTCGTTCTCCTGCTTTTAGCCTGAACTATCCGGTTTTATTTACACTAATTATTTTATTTAGCCCCACTATCAAAACGCCACTGGTACGTGTGCCTCCCATGTCTGCATGGTGGTCTAACAAAGAGCCCCCGCTCCAGACTGGCCCATGAGGCTTGTGGGTAATGAGGAAGTGACAGTGATGGCTGCCTGGCAACCGGTTGCTATGTAGGGGCGGACAGCGCCGGGTCCCCACGGCAACGTCAAGGAAAATTAAAGTAGGGAAAGGAGGAGGAAGTAAAGATGTGCACGGATGTAGAGAACATCTCTTAGTTAACAGCCTGGCAGAAGAGCCTTGTAGAGGTCTAGCTACTTGGCAGCCATCTTGCCAACACCTCCGAGTATTTATTAGGAAGACTTTGTCTAAATGAATGGGGAGAGAGCCATAACTGCACTTTCAATGGGACATACAAACGGCATGTACTATACAGTCAATATTTTGATAAAGATAAAAAAAATAACAATTCTTAAAAGGTTTGATGACTGTCATCCACAAGTTATTCTTCTGCTAAGCATGTGCAACTTGTCATCTTGCGTTAACATGATTAGCTAGTAAGCAGGTTAAAGTGTGGCAATTTTAAAGCATACAAGTGGCTCTTTTCCTCCAAACTAAATATTTGCCTTTACAAATTTCTCCAATAGAGTTCTATTCAGAAGGGGTCTGCCTCTTCTACATAATGTCCCTGGCAGTACGGTCTTGACATGATTCATTAACACAGAAGTCACAGAATCCTTTACAGGGGTGTGTCGGGCATAATGTTTTTACATACAGTTGAAAATAAATGTAGAATTTATACCGTATAATCGACGGTGGAGGTGCTAGCTGTGGTGATGCCTCGCCGCGAGCGCATGTGTGTGTGTGCGTGTTCAGATGTGTGTGAGTGTGTGTGCACGTGTGCACATTGGCCGACAGCGTGTCGACAACCAGATGGATGACTGAGAGAATCGCAGGCTGAGGGTCGATTCATCATATACTGGGCGGACAGAGAGAGAGAGAGAGAGAGAGAGAGAGAGAGAGAGAGAGAGAGAGAAGGAGCCAAGGTAGAGGCATAATAAAATGTGAGAGAATAGTCGGAGATAACGCATGGGAGGAAAAAACATGAGAAGTGGTGAGATGAGAGAAGGGAGAGGAGAGGAGAGGAGAGGGGAGGAGAAAATAAGACAGGAGGAGAGGAGAACAGAAAGGAGCAGGCCACTATGCAAGCAGTACTCACAGCAGTCGCAGAGACTTGAGGCCATCGAAGGCGTGGACTGGAATACAGCGGATCTGGTTATAGCTCAGGATACTGCAAGGTGGAAAAACACACTGTTACACATCCTAATGTACACACACTCACACACACACTCGTTAGATGTTACAGACATCACACTGTAAGCCTAGAACTACACCAAGGCGTGGAATAGCGACTGGGAGTCGTCTAGCGTCAGCCTAAGTACATTTCTGTCGTCGCGATTGTGCTCTCTCAGATAACTTATGAGTCTGCACGGACACCCGAGAAAACAGCAACGAGGAAGTTGTGGGACTACAGCTAGTAAAGAGCGAGCCACAACACTGACACCACCATCTAGTAGCCTGGTGTTTGCGTTATCAAACGTAGACCTTTCTTTGCCTTGTGCTCATTACTTTTGAATGAACACATGGAAGGATTCATAGGAAACAGAACAGGGGAGCAACATGGCCGTGATCTGGAGGTATCGTGTTGAAATGCAAACAGTATACTTGTTTTGGGCTGCTGAAAAGAAAAAAAATGCTCCCACTGTTATTATGTTATTGTGTGTTTTATATTGATATTACAAAGCCTGATATCCTTTACCTAGATTCTGATTTGTGGAAACGCAAGAATTTGTTAAGACCTCTTGAAAATTGAAAATTGAAAATTCGCTAGAAAAAGTTGATAGAGCGTCGTGTTTCGTTTGTTACGAGCGGTCGGGCCAGCGGCTACATTAAACAGTCAACCAGACCTGGAGAAGCAGTGGATGGCGCACACACTAAAGAAAATCACAGCGGTGTAGATCTAGCTGAACAGAAGAGGCAAACAGTACAACACAGTAAACTGTATCCTTTACTGGCTATGCACTATGAGTGGTAGTTACTAGGCTACGTTTGTGTCATATAATA
>JAODUH010065229.1:3278-17130 GCA_027564835.1 Typhlichthys subterraneus
TTATGGAGCTGTTGCCACCAAGGCAGCCAACCTTTACATATGATGGGTGGTGGGTGGAGGTGTAGTAATGGCTGACAGCCCGCATACCAACACACATGACTCTGCCCGTAAATCATCCACATGACCCATTCACACCCACCCACCACTTCTGTCGCTTAACCCCTCCCTGACAGGGGTTAATGCACAAGCAACATCCCCTCTCAGCCCTGCATTTGGGCACCTAATGGATTGGAGGAGGGTGGCGGTTCTGCTATCGGTCTCCCCTCTCGTCAGCCAACCTTCTCTTGTCCGCAGGTCGGACATCCGTCAGTCAAGCTCTCCGTCCAATCAGAGGCAGCAGAGGAAAAAAGTGTCAGTGGGTCCGGCATGAGCGCGGGGTTGTCACGGCGCCTGAAGTGGCCTTACCTCAAGTGAACTCTGATTAGTCGATGAATCACACTCCCACCTGGGAATATTACCTCTGAGTGCCCCGGGATTTACTGGACAACCCAACCCACCCCCCCTCCCCTCGCACATCCGTCAATGTCAATGAGGTGTATTGGTGTTTACAGAGACCCGCCTTGGAAAATGAACGTAAGGGGAGTACGTAAGGGGAGGTGGGTGAAATGGAGGATTCCTTCCACACTTCCTGTTGTTGTATTTTTTTTCACCGCTGTGATGGATGGTTTTATTAAAGTGGAATTTAGCAACGTAGACCTTACACACACAGCCCGTTTGTGCACAAATCTCCCATCTCCAAACAAATATCCCTTGCGGATATTTAATCCACAGTTGTGCACACAACATGCTGGAGTATACTTTCTCTCTCTCTCTCTCTCTCTCTCTCTCGCTCTCTCGCTCTCTCTCCCCCTCTTACATGACAGCCCTAATTTGGCCTGGATTTAATATGCACACAGCTTGATTCATGAATATAAATGTTCATCATCTGTTGTGTTCTTTTATATGTTCATATATATATGCAACAGTCATGTACTGTATAATGAGATGAGATTAGTCACAAACAGTATTAATAGTTATATGTGTGAAAAGCTGCATATTCACTGTGAAGGTCGGCTTTTTAGAAAAAGCTTTTACTTTGGTTTTCTATATGTAAGATTAGGCCATCTCCTGTGAATTCCCACTACCATAATATTTAATTATTGTATTTCTATCTTTGTTTGATAGTTAAACATAAAAAAGGCCTAGATAATAGCCCTAGGGGGGAGGGGGAAGAATCACAATTGATTATTCATTAGGATGATGAAAGCCCTAGAATTTTTATCAGAGTGAATTCAAAGACTTCCACACTTTATAGCACTGGTTCAAGGACCTCAATCTGTTCTCATCCTGTTCATATCGCAAAAGTATAATTTGAACTAACTTAATTATTTTATTTGTAGCCTTCAAATATTCCAAATTGGTTTGCTTTTGAAGTTTTATAAAGCATTGTTCTTTTTTCTAACACAATAGCCGTTAATAGAAGTATAGTTTGTATTCCTGGTGCATTTGTTATATTGTGAAGAAATTGCATTAACCTACAGAATATAATGTCGACAAGTTATGGGACTCAATATAATGAGGTTGTTTGAGTGGTACGGTAGTTCGGGCTCAGACGAGAAGTTTGACGGGCACTGAAGCAAACCTTCTTCTTGTTAATCATCCACAACCTCTAATAGCTTCATCAATACACACAGCATAATTGAGCCATAGGAAATCCACTGTCAGCCACCATCCTTCTAAGCCAGTGTCCGCTCATTAATATAAGACTTGGGCCTGGATTTCTAATAAGGGCTTTTGCTAGTTTGTATGCCAATCAGTGCACACGGTCCCAGGCATTTTGTATTCTACGGGTGAAGTTAGTGTGTACCAAACATGTTTCACTGAAGTAGATGTTCTTTTGTGATTATATTGGTGAATGTGACGGCTGGGAACTTAAACATGACAACCCCACGGAGCAAATGGCACTTGGAACTGCTTAATTAGGTGTAGTTCAGACATTGAGCACTCTAAAGTAATTGCCACTCACCATCACATAATGTTTGTCAAGCGGCCAACTTTTTGCATCTAAATAGACTCAACCACACAGGTTTTTAACATTACAGCTGAACTACTACATCTGCATGTCGCCTCCATGTTCACGCCAGCCACTGTGGGTGGAGGGAGTCTAGTTTTAAGCCTTTTGAAGTGATCTCATGGGCGGAGCGCTGGAAGTGAATCATGGCAGAGAAGGAACTAGAAGGCGGCCTTCCCCAAGGAGCTTCATCAGGAGTATAATCGGGTCTTAATTGATTTACAAAGTGCACTCTTATGAATAACACGCCCCTATTGATTTCAATTGTACTCCGAGCGCTATTGGGTAATGAATTAACAATGGGAATATCCAAGTTCCCGTGTAAGAAGGGAAAGAGGGCTTGATATGATCGCGAGCCACATGTCTGCCTTTGCTGCCTTTCTTGTTTACAAGGTAGGCTAGGTACGATGGGAATGCGTCGCATGTGAACTTGCGTGAGTGCATGCGCTCGTGTGTCTGTCTGTCTGTCATTCTGGAGTGAGGACGGTCAGCCCAACCTCTGCTGCTAGCTCACACACAGCTTGGTCTTCATTATTCCAACCTATTGTCCTCTTGGCCTTAGCTTAATGGTGGACCTCTCTCTCTCTCTCTCCCTCGCTCCCTCTCTCTCTCCCCCCCCCCCTTCCCCGCCTGTTGGCATCAGTGGAAGTGGAATAAATAATGATGTGTGGCTGTTTGTGGAAGGCCATGTTCCATAGGCACAGCGGGTGAACACGTCCTGTACGTTTCTGCTTTTGTCTGCAATACAAAAAAAATACATATATATATATATATATATATATATGTGTGTGTGTGTTTTAAAAGCAGCGTTGTGTCTAAGCTACATCCACTAGCTAGCAACCTGTAAGTATGAGGAGTCAGAGGTCAACCCACCGCCCCCACCCCCCGCCTCCGTCAGACATTTAGACGCCGTGGTGATGGTCGCCACGGTAATGAATGGTGACACGGTAATCTGCATCGGCCCTTATTGGTCCCACTGGTTTGATTAAAAGCCCGACAGTGTCACCTCAACTGCTTTGTGTGGCTAGCATGCACAACACACCCGCAGCTTGGCGCTTGAGTGCCGGCCGGTGCGTACGCACGCACGCTCACCAACCCGTCGCCATGGAAGAAATCTCGCGGCTGTTCTCGGAGGTTTGTGAAGCGTAGCTGCGTTTTCGGTCTTCATTAACCTCGGCCGCCCTCAATCCACGGAACTCTGCCTCCTTTTTTTTTCAGATATTTCTTTCCGGTTCCCTGCTCCCCACCCCCCTTTTCCCACACCCACACACACACCTTTCTTTATTTAGTGTTCCAGGGATGAATAATTGAATGTAATTGGGTATTGTGACCCTGTCTTTTGTTAGCGGGTAGGCAGAGTAGCGAGGCGCAGCGGGTCATGTCACTCGTTCCATGTCAAGGTTTAGTTTATTTATTTGTTTTGTTTCCCTCTTCATCCAACTCAGCAGTTGTAGTGCATTTCCTCCCCTGCAACATGCACTTCTCCTGCTGTCAACTCGCCCCTGTAAATGTCTGGCCGTGGAACACCTCACAGTGGTAATTAAATGCCCAGGAGCCACGTGCACGTGCGTGAGCAGATACAGTCAGTGTATATGTATAACATTATTTTTGCTGGGACTCTTTTGCAAAGAAAAGACAGCAGGGGAAGAGAGACAACACTAAAACCTGCTAATGTAATTAGCGCCATGATACCATGCAGTTAAATAATTAGCTTGGACCTAATTGGCTAATATCACTAAGCTGTAAAATGAACATCATCCCGACTATTTGCTCCCCGATTCCTTTCGGTTCTTTCTCTCCTTCCATCCTTCATTCACACCTACATTTCAACGCAGTCGCTTCCCAGATGGCCCCTGCAGATATGCAGAGTAACAAGATATGTGCTTGCTTCTACGCAAAGGTCACACACACACACACACCAGGCATCGGAGATCATCTCCTACTGTATCTGCCTTCCCCTCCACCCCACTGCTACATATTACATACTGTATGTAAGAGTTGGGGAGGAAGATGGTGGCGGGGGTTATTTGCTATCTTAAATCTCTGTAAGGGAGAGAGAGGGTAAGAAGAGAGAGAGGAAATGTGGATGTAAGTGTTCAGGAGATAGTATTCATGTGACACTCGACACACTTCTTCTTGGGTGTTGTGTAAGCTTGCGTTCAAGCAATGCCGTATTAAGGCCCGACACTGTGGACCGCATCCTTTTTTCTTTCCCGTCGATGTACAGACACACACACGCACACACACATCCACCAACATCTGTACAGTTTGATATGTGACCCAGGGCGAAGCAGTCCTCTCTAATGAGTCTCTTGCCCTCCGTTTCTCACAGGGAGTCAGCAGAGAGTTACCTTAGTGCAGCACGAAGATTATATGACCTGCTTACACACATTCATGCATGCACACACACGCACACGCACACGCACACGCACACGCACACACACACACACACACACACACACACACACAGCCAATCTGTCTTGGCTATGTGTCTGTGTGCCTGTAGACAGAATATAAAGTTTATAAAAATCTAATGGATACCGAGTGCTTTTTTAACCAAAACAGTGTCATATCCGCGTATCATCAATGGTATCGGCCATTTTGTTTCTTGTAGGGAACATGAATCATGAAATGTGTGCAGGGCAGAATGGAAGGCACATCCCCAGGCCTGGAGTTCCCACAGACGGTCGCGTTCCCGGCTCTCTTAGCTCAGGTCACATGTTATCCCGCATCTTGTCCATCTTCATTGCCTTCTATCAGACGTGGCAGGAAAAATCAATACAGGGATGAAATTGCCAGCTGCCTTGTTTGTTCTAGTGAAGTTCTTATTCGCTTGGGTTTCAAACGCACTGAGTTTTCAGTTGTCTTTGTTCATTGACCTTGTGTGTGTGTGTTCTCTAGATCTGGGCCAATTACGAGGAGAAGCCAGTAGAGGAGGTGGTTCCACTTATGGAGGAGAAGGAGCGTGTGGCCAACTACAGACTCGTCTTTGTCACTGAGATCACCGACACGCTGCACTTCTACGCCCAGGACGTAGAAACAGGTAGTGTGTGTGTGTCGACTTTAGATGCCCGCGAACAGGAACTGGCGTGTTTTCAGAACAATGTTGCCAAACAAATGAAGAACAAAATATATTATGACAACCTAGTTATGAAAGGTGAATAAAAAGCTTGTCAGCTACAACATTATATCAGCAGGGAGTTATTCCACCAAACTAGGAAACCAGTGAACACATGACTCGACTATAAAAATGATTTACCATTTCAAATGAATTGGTAGTTTGAAGTGTTTTTAATCTAAATACTCATGCAGCAGCGTTTCCACAGTGAACCGCTGTTCCCTGCAGTTCAAAACATAAACAGACTTGCCCTTTGCTCACAAAGCTTTCGCCCACAAAACCACAGTTGCCACGGGGAGACTTGCTCCGCTCGTAATGTGAAGCACTAATGGAATGAAACCTTGTCTTTCAAGTAGACAAACGATGAAAGAGGTGTCATGGCGGGGAAGTGCCCTAACACCTCTAGGGCAGTTTAATTTACTGTGGGTAGTGCACTGCACCTGCATCGATAATGCATTTGTTGTTTTGCTAGCTCGGCCAATACTTTATTTAAACATCCTGAATATGCACTCTCCATATCTGAACAGATGACACCAATCAGACAGGCTGATGGGTGTCAATCAAACCATTGGCATACGATTGTAACACCTTTTTGTTTTTTTAATCACGAGACCCGCGTCGGAATGATTTTCCGAACACACTTAACCAACTGCCCACCTGGATTCTGACTGGCTTGTGTTTCTGTTGATTTCTTTTTTTATTGAGTTCCCAGACTGTACTGTAGATGATGGGTTTTAACCAGGCTAATACTGGTGCACTGTTGTACCAAAACAACAGATCCTTAATGAATGTCATTTAATGCATCTTTGTCCTCCTCTGTGGAAAGACCCAGGTGCTAATGGACAGATGTAAAGCAGACACATTGTAACAAAATGTGCCGATTGGTAACATGGACGATGGAGATGGATAAACATAAAAGTAACAACAGCTTGAATCACTGGTAATTTTCTTCAAATGATGCCAGTTTGTGAATTATCAACACAGCGGTAAAATATCTGTAAAATGAGTGCTTTTCCTCTTGGCGTTTAACAACCACACACTATAAAGTGCCGTTGTGCTTCCCCGCACATCTCGCTGACATCAGACTAGGGCAACATGTGTCCTTCTCACACCTTTCAGGCGTGCCCTCCCTTCGACAGCACCGATGAACAAAACATTCTGCACGTAAACGACGAGAATAAATCACGCCATCCCTACCTGTCACTGCCACCAAGGGGGAGACATGTCAGAAGTAGTGATTCCCATTCTCCCCGGCTGGTTGGCTCCCTCCCTCTCTGTTTGTGTAATAACGCCACTGTTTTATTCTGGTTAACGGCCCATACTTTAGGTAGTGTGTCCATGTAATGAACCGTCCTATGCTATAGCAAACGAGAGGGCGTGCTTGCTCTTAGCAACTTTGACGCGCACACTCGCAAACAAATAGCAAACAAGTCAGCGTAGTTCTTTGTTTAGTTCTGTCTGTTAAACTACCAAACGTGAGAGTCTGTATCAACACACACGGGTAACATTATTACAATGGCTTTATTCTGTTTTTCAGCGTTCTAATGTTTGCATGAGTTTTAGCAGTGGGTTTTTCCGCCGTGCACTTCCACTGCGTCAAGTTCCAGAGACGGACGACTGGCAGGAGCCGTGAAATTGACTTTGGTCGTCTCTTAATGTGCCTTAATTCTATAATGAATTAATTAGCCTGGGCTTCCAGTGTGAGGTACACACATGGCGTTGGTGTCACCAACACCGAGATAATCCATCCACGTATGGACATGGGATATGTGTAGCCCTGCCCCCTCGTTAAAGTGGCGTCTGTGTTTTAGTCAACAGAGCTCTCTATCTCATCTCTACAGCAGCACCGAATGAAACTACACGCGAGAATCAATGCAACATAAATGATGCATTTCAGGAAATTGTACACAAACAGCATCCCCCTTCACCCCCCCCCCCCCCCTCCCATCTCCCCTCCTCTCACTCAGGTGCAATATTGCTGTTGTCAGTGCCTTGTGTCAGAAGGGCTGTGAGTTATTTAGTCTTTTCTCTTCTAAAGGCTCAATTTCAGTTGATCCAGCACAGCTGGGGCCTTTTTTAGCTTTTAATTGGCCCTGTGTTCTCGCACCAAGAGACACGTGCATAGGGGGAAATAAAAAAAATAAAAAAACCTACAAATATTTTCAGCACTAAGGTAAAAGCTGGCTGGTCCTCACACTGCTGGCTCATTCTCCACCCTCCCCTCCCTGCCATTCCTGCTGATGCTTTCTTAAAGCTACATTAACTCATAACCAGCCCCTTAAAAAGCACATCAAAGCGTTAGGCGCTGTAAAATCATACGAGCTGAGTGCTCTGCGCTATCATTACATGTCTCATTCCTTCATTCCTTCTGCAATCTTAAAAAGTGCAGGGGATTTGCATGGAGAGATGGGATTCATAGCAGTGACTGAGTTTTATAAATACTCTCACGATTGCATTTGATGATGGCGTTTCTTTTTTATTTCTTTCTTTCTTCATTGCTGGCAAATTGCTCATAATGTTTGGGGAAATCAACTTTTGACTGAGTTCAGGTCTTGTTACAGGTTACCCTAGCCTGTTTTGAAATGGTATGATTGTGTTTATTCTCATACAAACAGTGTATCTTTATCATAAAATGAACTATGAACATACAGTTCATAATCATAGCAGGGTAAACGCTGATAGCAAATGGAACAAATGAGTGTGTTAGATTGATGTGTGCTAATTGGCAAGCTTTACCAGGACTACTATAACACCAAGTGACATCCCCATACTGTTCTCTCAATAACGGACCATTAAGTCTCCATCACCTGTGTCAGTTCTGCTGTCGCTGGATGTCTTCCAGCATGGTGCCTGGTTGGTTGTTTGGTCAGAATGTTTTGCTATGGTAGTAGGACAACCTGACACGGTAGATTAATACACGGTACAGTTAATAGTGGGGAAATTATAGTATTTATAGTTCTATGGTGTATTCACGTAAATCCGCCCGTCTAGTCGGGTGAATGGAAGCATCATGGAGCAGAACTCAAACAAAGCAAAACAATGGCAAAAAAATGTGTTAATCATTAATTAATCGTAATTGAGGTACAATGTTCAATTAATCGTAATTTTGACGTGACGTCACAGCCAAACGTCTATGGCAAAATCACGCAAAGCAAGTGTCTACGTAAGGTATTATGGGAAATGTGTGTCTATTTTCAGCTCTATACTGTATAATATCTGGGTAAGTTAACGGTTGTTATGGTATATTGATTGATTGTATATTGAAGTTTTTTTATTATTATAATATTTTCATTCAGATTTTACATGATTGCGTGCAGGTAAATGGGGTTCACTCACTGCCACATAACGTCACGTGACGTAAATAGAAGCTGATCGTGTCGGCTTCAACGAGCGCTGTGCTTTATGCAGCCTTAGTCAGAACCCACATCAGACTCGTTCCAGTCCAAATGCAGCATGTCCCAAACCTCCTGGGCTTTGCCTTGCTTTGTCTGCTAGCCATCATGTTAGCTTGCTGTACTACTGAGCTGCATATAGCCCATTGAAATGCTAGGACCGCGTTCTTTGTATTTAATACTTACTTGTATTAAACACACGTTGAGGGTTCTTATTGCCAATGTAACATTGGTTTAGATCGTGCTCTTCATTGTTTCTGCTAATGTGGCCATTATAGAACGCGCTGAGTGAAACTCCAGAGGGGAGAGCAAGAACACATAACACCTCTGGGTTTGTACCCACTTTCAACTACGCTAATTGTTGCGACAGAAGGGAGATCTTGGAGGTGAAAACCCACTGATACAATGCATGTACACTGATTTAATAATTAACCATTAAAAAACATAAGGTTCAATGACATGGAACATTGTCAGTTCTAGTGTTGTTCATTTAATGCACAGCTGTGTTTACCAGCTCACTTCTATGCCTCTATATGGTGTTCTGTGTTTGTACAACCCACGTGGTTCCAACAGTCTCTTTCTATAAAAAATGTGACGGCCGTTGTCGGTTTAAGGCTTGACCGCTTTTGCCAGAGCTCTATTTACCAGCTGGAAAAGGCCAAGGGTGCTCCTTGGCTAAGACTTGGAGGGCAAGGCTAACTGGCTTTTTCCTGGACTTATCCAGGCCTGTCAATGCCTTGCAATAAACACATGTAGCACTTAGCATCTTAGAACCCACGATAAGTTGCCATTTACGATTTTACATTATGTGGATAGAACATACCTGCCCTGTTATAGTTTAAATTAAATGTCTTTACGCTTACTACCTCTACTTAACCTTTTAAATGAAACTGCATTTCCCGTCCAGTACATTCCACAAAAGTTCACACTGTATCAATACACCAAAATATCAATAGAAATATCATTAGACATATTATACTCATAACACTAGCCATGTAAGCAGTTCTTTTCTCACTGGTGTAAAACAATAGACATTTTATAGGCATGTTGTCAAATGTGTAGCGCAAGCTAATTCCTGCACGCTGTGGCTGCCCGTGGACAACACAAGCGCGTACATACACACCCACAGCGACGCTGCCACTGTGTGTTGATTACCCTACAGCATCTCCCATCCTATCGCCGTTAGATTCTGGTTTATTATCAAGCGTGGCAATGCATGGTCGGTAATAAACTGTATTCTCAATGGAGTTGCTGGCTTTCTCAAATTACATTTTTCATTTTTTCTCTCTCCATGTTTTTAATTACTTACATTTAATTACTCTCACACATTTGGTATGGTTCTCTGCATATGTCCTTCTGTGCCTATGAGCTCTGTCTTTGATTTAGTATACGTTTATTTATTTTTTTCCTTCGTCGCTATTGTCAGCAAAGGAACATGAGCGATTGATGTCAGTCTCTAAATTGTTTATCTGAAGCGACTTAATCTATCATTCCTCTGTCACAACTCTCACTTTCCTCTGCAATGCATCTTCAAAATGTGTCTTTAAATCCAACTCTGTTCTCAACCCTTTTCTATCGGCTCTCTCCTTTCCGTCTGCATCCCTCTGTCTCGGGGGACTTTATGTAATTGCTGTCAGAGGGAGACCTGCGAAGATCTATGTAACCCCTGGACGCGGGGCAACTTGGGTCCCAGTTAGAACAGTGTGGAGGATAAGCTATATATGTGCCTAGGCACAGCACAAGATTCCTCCACTGTTCTGGAAGCAGACATGTATATGGCACCCAGTCTGACATACAGATAATTATAGTGCTTGAATGAAGCATTATGGGTACTTACTGTAAAGGTAAACTCCTTTTTATAGCGCCCCCAGAACCCCACATTTCTACCCCAGCTTTGGTTTCTATTGTAGCAACTATAACGAGGTTATTTTCAGACCAGCTGGTTGTACAGTCACTAAAGAAGTCTGAGGCAGAATTGTCAAAGCAAATATATTTATTAGAACCAACCACCAATGTGGGAAGCAGAAAGATTAGAGTAGAGAATAAATGAAGAGGCCCCTTAGCACTCATGCAGTTCCAAACAAAACAGTAGTGTTATGCTGACTCTGGTTTCAGTGACAGGGATAGTCCACACACACACCCGCAGTGGTTGTTTTGTGGGCTATTTAGATACCTTTCAGGCCGACAGTGCAAAGCCTTGCCTATAGCATATACCACACACACACGCCACAGATGCAGTCCAGTCCAGCAGACCATCCTGCCTAGCTGCCTGTAGCCTTGGCAGCCACACAGGGCCCATAATGAGTGGAGTGGTCTCTCTCTCCCACCCCCCCCCCCCCCTCCCCTCCCGGCCAGGTGCTTCTCCCATCACATTATTCACACTTCCACCTTCAACACACAGCAGATGTTTCTCACCTAATGACGGCAGGCCTTGGCCACCGATGGAGCGAGGCTATAGTGGGCGCTGTTGTCTCTATTCATCTCCGGCTGCCTGTCCTTCAGAGCGGGGCCGTTTTGCTTTCCTGCTAATTCCGCTCTCCGCCGGTCGCCGTGGCATGTGAGCTATACACGGCGTCAGACCTTGTGCACGTGGATGTTTCATTCATCTGTGCTTTTATTCCATAGGTTGCGAGCCACTGTTTTGATTGTCATCCGACCTAATCCCCCCCACCACCACCACCACCCCCCACCCCCCAAATCGCGCCTTTGCTCGTGTCTCGGGGGTTCACCGGCACACCCTAACCGTACCCTTCCTTTCTATGCGAAGTGTTTTGACGTTCCACGCGCCAGCGCTGATCGTTGGCATTCGCCAGTATTGATTTCAATGAAAGGACATGAGTATTGCTATCCCGCATCGATCTGATTGCGCGGGATTCTAATTGGGCGTCCACGGCAACGGCCGCGCACGGCTCCGCGAGCAGCCGAGCTCGTTACGTCTGACCTTAAGTGCGCTTGACGATGTAACGGAGGCCCCTCGTGTTTTATTTAAAAGTGTGCGCATGGCCACTTCACACCGGCGATGTCACTGTCAACGAAGACATGACCAAAGCAACAGAGCATATAAGCGAGAGCCAGTCAACTGGTTTACCCCTCCCCACACACATACACACACATCTCTCTGCCACGGCAGTAGATGCCATATTTAGAGGTCAGAGTCCTGCCTGAATGCTCTTTCACTCTCCCCCGCCAAGGTATTCATTATTAAATCAGATACGCAACCTCGGCTTCTGAAAGGTCAGCTCACCTGTCGGCGAGGGGTGGAGGGCTTTTGATTTTCATGCGGAAATGAGCGCCGGCGGCCTGAATGGAGGCCGGCGGCGCTCTTAATGCCCGCGCTAATGTCAGCTCCTGGGCCGGTTACCTCCAGCTAATGGCCCTGTGACATTCTTTCCGCAGCATCTTGGCCGTGTGGTGGTGGGGTAGGGGGATGATGGGTCCAGTGTCTTGCCGTCCAAATCGGGTCTGTGGGGGGGGGGGTGGGTTAAGGCATTAGCCTCACTTGATGCAGGTTCCTGGTTGGAGGTCAGAGAGCCACAGATGCTGCCATGTAGCAGATTATTTGGGGCGATGGGGTTTTTTCCAATTACTCAAATGTAATTTTGTGGGAAAGGCTTTGGTTTCCACGGGGGAGACAATGGTATGTGGGGGAGGAGGAGGGGGAGTGCAGGGAGCATAATCCATATCGCTTCTCTGCTGGTGTGAAGTGCCATTAGTCAAGCCGGGTGATCATTTGTTGTGTTTTTTTGTTTTGTAGAGAGGCCATACTTTACCTCTGGAGGTAAGCTCCTGCAAGCGTCACTCAGGAAGGGGGAATAAATGGTTCCCCCAAAGCCATCTCACTGTTATCCTCTCGCTCTCTCTCTCACTCTCTCTCTCTCTCTCTCTCTCTCTGCATGGGTTTGCATTCGGCAGTACACACCATAACCTAGTAACATAACATAGTCTTTCTTGGTGTTGTCATCGTTGGTTCTTCACTTCAGCCTATCTGACACTGAAGCATTGCCTGTGTGTGTGTGTGTGTGCTCAAAGCCGTCCTCCTCCAAGCCCCTTCAAACCTCATGTATATTTAGCAGCCCACACAAACAGGTGAGCTATCCTCACTGGCCCTGCAATACACCAGCTGATGAAACCTGTGTGACAGTCATAGGAAAAGAGAAGGCTTTACACAGTGCAGGACATGATGGGGCATTGTCATGTATTTCACTCCACTGCGTCATCACCCAACCTTCTTATTTTAAGCAATAAGAGGCAGCTTAATGTTTCCCAACCTTCTAAACCCCCCCGCCCCCGTCCCCCCAACGCCGTTCGTCATATCCCTTCCGCTTTGTTCCTAGAGGCATTCATTCATTCATTCTTCCGGGCAGGGGGAAATATGGCCGCTTTATAGCCCGCTGTTGCACCACTGGCCTCAGTTCCTGTCATGTTGTGATTATTTACCCTTTCTCTAGTTTAATGGCTTTCGTATATAATAATATAAAAAAAGAAAAAGAAAAAGGGATAAAAATCTCTTAATAAAATTCAGTGGCCTTGGGAGGCATTGCGAATGAGGACAAGTGAGTCACTGTTTTCATACAGTAGTTTCTCTGCTCTTCCCCTCGCCAGCGCTTACAGAGGGAGCATGCCACACTATCATCATGTGATCATAATAATCTCCTTAAATGGTTCCCTTCTCTCCCTTTATGCTACATATATCCATCTCTGCTTTCGTTCCCTCACTCCCTCTCTCCTCATTGTATCCTTTCTGAGACTTGATTGCTCTCTAATCCTGTGCTGGGCATTCACAATGTAATTATATATGATTTACAAACAGCTGCAGCCATAATGGTGCATAAACAAATTACAAAATGAGGGGAGGGTACGGGGAGGGGGGGAGCTCACGGGGTAATGGGGAGAGATAAAGACAGAGCGAGATTGGCCCGGATCAGGCGGCGGTTTGGCTGCGTTTCGGATGGGCGCGTTGGAACTTCGCTCGGCGCTTAACGGGGCACGTGTTTTTTAGCCTCCTCTGCCGCAAAAGCGTCTATGTGGCACAGCGTTGAATTGTTTCTGAAGCACGCACTTAATCACAGGTTTGATTTCCTGTTGATGCCCACGCCATTGGCTTTCCCCTCGACTTTGTTTATAGGCTATCTGCAGTACAGCACCTACTGCAAAATAAATGCAAATTATCTATTTTTACGCGCAGGGCTCAGCTAACGCCAAAACAGGTTTTTCTATTGGGGTTTTCCTGAACGTATTAATGCATTAAAGTATGCGTATTAAAGTATTAGTAGCTGAGTTGGTGTCTCTCTT
>JAODUH010065240.1:0-17129 GCA_027564835.1 Typhlichthys subterraneus
AAGCAAGGAGTGCTCTATCGTTGATTGGGACTTTTAGCAATGCTTGTTTCTGATTGGTTCAGAGCTTAAACGGCTGTTGTGATAGAGAGTACTTAGACATGTCTTTGGACTCGGCAGAGAGTACTCTCACAGATTTTTGATATAGCCATTAAACTCTTTATTCTAATCAATTTCACTGTGTCTTATCTTGTTTTCACAGGTTCTCTATTAGGCTAGTTAATATAGGCTCAGTTTTTCATATAATAATGAGAGAGGATGAGCAGGACTAATCTGTTAGATTTATGTCCTGTCAGACCTCAACACCTAATGCACTTGCAAAGACAGTCATGTAAAACACGTCTGTGGAAACTACATCTTTGACCTCTTGCGCCTTACCTCTGGTGGTAAATTTTCCATTTGGAGGATTACAAAAAATCCTGATCATTCAGTTCTTTAAAACCATATATTTTATTCAGAACACCAGTGCAGACACGTGCCATCTAATGGAAGGAAGCTATTCTGTATTGTCAAGGGTTTTCAATATCAATATTCAATACACGAAAACAGTTATCTTGGTCCATTTATCTTTGCGATCTATTGTATCTTGTATCTATTATACAGCATGCAGTAAATGTAACATATTGTGTAAAGTAGTATATGTCTTGCTATATCTGAAGAAGAGGCTATTCAATGGGGTGGTTTACAGCTGTGAAGGCAACATAAGAATAAGTGACCAAGCGAACGTTTCGTCCCTTTGAATGTGGATTTATGGGGTTAGGAATCTATAGTCAATGCATGTTTTACTAAAGCTCAGTAGCCTAGCTGGCTACACACAAACAGTGCTTCTGTTTCTGTGTGTGCGTGTGCGCGCCAGTGTATGCTTTTATCATGTGCATGCCATGTACAGTATGTGTGTGTTTCTGGATATGTGTGTGTGTGCATGTGCATGCACATGTGTGCATGTACTATGTGTGCTTGCACGTGTGTGCGTGTACATGTGTGTGTGTCCGTATATGCGTGCACGTGTGTGTACATTTTCTATGTGTGCGTGCACGTGTGTGTGTGTTTGCATGTGCGTGTGTGTGCGTGCACATGTGTGCGTGTACTGTGTGTGTGTGTGCGTTTGCATGTGCGTGTGTGTGCGTGCACGTGTGTGCGTGTACTGTGTGTGTGTGTGCGTGCACGAGTGTCCATCACTTGCGAGCTCCGCGGCTGTCGTGTCTCAGACCAGCCGCTGACAGCAGGAGAAATACATCGGCAGACGAGTGAAGGGCAAACGCATCAGGCTCCAGCCGACAGCACAGATGCACACAAAGGCCTCTTCCCTCCCTGGACGGCTGAGAGCGGGATTAGGCGCTCTCAGCGCGGCACAATAGGCAAACTGTTGTGCTCATAGCGCAGTGTCAATCAGCTTCTCTCCCCCACGTCTCCTCCAGGGTAGCATGGCACAGCACACTGATGACTGTGTTGTTGTGTGACTGTGTTGTTGTGTGACTGTGTTGTTGTGTGAATGTGTTGTTGTGTGACTGTGTTGTTGTGTGAATGTGTTGTTGTGTGAATGTGTTGTTATGTGACTGTGTTGTTGTGTGAATGTGTTGTTGTGTGACTGTGTTGTTGTGTGAATGTGTTGTTGTGTGAATGTGTTGTTCTGTGACTGTGTTGTTATATGACTGTGTTGTTGTGTCCCATGGACAGGGGACACAACAACACAGTCACATAACAATACAGCATCTTACCAAATTAAAATGGCATGATGGTGATGTTAATACGATGGTAATATAATGTTAATGCAAAAAGAAGTGACTATAACAAACTAGAATGACATTTAAACCAAAATATATGAATAAAACAAAATATATCTCTCTTTACATGACCCTCAAGAAGCAAGCTTGTGGCCAGAAATGACACCGTTAAAAAACAGATGAATGAGGAGGGTGAACAGCAATCACCTGAGTACCTCTGCACATACTGACCCAGTGATTACAGCTACAGTACATTACATCTCTCCCATTTACCAGTGCATCTGTTTGTCTGGCTTGTGTGTGTGCGTGTGTGCCCGTGTGTGCCCGTGTGTGTGCGTGTGTGCATGCTTACGAGGGACAGGCGGCCCATTGGGGGAGCAGAGCGGTGGTGATAACATTCAGAAGTGATAGTTCGGCCCTGGAGAGCACTTGACACGCAATATCGCCTTCCGAAGGTTCACGCACACACACACTCAAACTGTAGACATGCACACACATACTGCAGGCATGCACACACAAACAGGCACGCACACACACACACACGCACATAATGTAGACATGCGCACACAAACAGGCACACACACACACACACACACACATACTGCAGTCATGCACACACAAACAGGCACGCACACACACACACACACGCACATAATGTAGGCATGCAGACACACACACAGGCAAGCAGACACACACACACACATACTGCAGGCATGCACACACACACAGCTGTCACAGTGAAGGGTAAACAAGCTGCACTGAAAGCACTCAATGTGTGTGTGTGTGTGCGTGTGCGTGTGTGTGTGTGTGAAGTGCAAAGCACCAGATTGAGCAACAATCACGACAACAGACACACTGACGCCACAGCTCAACACAGTCAGGGTGGCATACTTCACCTCCTCCCCCTCCCCCACCCCCACCCCCTACTCGGGGAGGTCTCCCCCACACCTCCTCCTTAAAAGGAGAGGTCAGCGATGCTGGAGGAAGACTGCAGGCACGCTCGCCGATGAACAATTCGGTCATTTAGCAGATGCTTTCATCCAGAGCGACTTACAATGCGTACAACTATTACATGGAGAAGGTATAGGGTGTTGGCCATCTTGCTCAAGGATGCTTACTGGTAGGTCAGCTCCGGGTTTGAAGCCACAACCTTCCGGCTGGGAGAACACTCGACAATCCTGCCCTCTGTATGCGCTTATAATCGCCACCTGCAAATGAATGGTATGGAAACTGGGAAAATATTATGACATGAACTCGTCCAGCAGTTCTCCATGTTTAGCGGATTGATGTGTCGCTGTAACAGCGGAGAGCTTCCCATCTTCACTAGAGCAGAAAACCAGCCTTGCAGGCTCTGATCCACTCCAGCTAGCCGTTAACAGGCAGCAGCTTGGTCGCTACCTGCTCTGCTAGGAACTCCCAAGCAGCTCGTTAGCGGTTAGCAGTTAGCAGCCTAATCTCAGCATGCAGATGTATAGCTTGGACGGGGTCACTTAGCTTCCGGCAACATATAGCGGGCTCCAGCATGGGAAAGTGACATCAGTAACGTTATACAGAGTTTTGCTGTAAAGAACAACACAATGGTCCCACGCAGCTGCAACAGAAACAGTGAAGGAACTTGATCCATAAATCAAAAAAATATGGATATGTAGAAATTCAAAGTAAAACAATGGATGTCCAAGAACAAAAGGGAATTATTTTCGAGTGGGGGTACAATAAAGGCACAGCATTTAACAAGAGTTCTTTTAAATTCACACGCTCCTCTCTTACAATGCCACTGCTTTGGGCATCTGAAAGGAAAAGAAATAACAGCAGCTCCAACATCAGCAGGAAAAGATACACAGGTGTTTAGGATGCAACAGAGGTCTGCCATACCCCTAGGAACACAGCCTAAATCAAAACAGAAAGAGGCAAAACACAAGCAACTTTAGCCCGCGGGCCTGGTGAGCAGTCTTCTCTCACGGAAAACCAAACACAGCAGATGTCTTGAGAGCCTTGTGGAATCACATGGAACGGAGACACAGAATTCCCAGATCATCTATACCCATTTTCCGTGCAAAGCAGCCAGGGAAAACTTGAAAGAAACCAAGAGGTGGTTAATTAAGGGACCAACACTGACTGAAACATGGCTTGCCTTGAACATAAACGTATCACGTAACCTATAAAGATTTAGTGCAATTACATTTACATGCACTATAATGATATTGATTAGATCATAGCCTAGTCAGAGAATATGTAATTTAACAGAGGGGGTCAACGGACGACACTTCCACATTTGATTTTTTAAAAGGGGAGGGCGGGAGGTAATGTTCACCCTTTATGCAGACCTGAACTACCACCATTACTGTTCCATGCAAGTCAATGGGAAGGTCCAGATTTCACAATACTATTGCCCGTTATTTCTCTCTGGGGGCGATAAATTGTATTTTTAGTATGTTACATTAATTCCCAAGTACCTACGATCAATCTCAGGCCACATTTGTATTTCCGCAGCGAATTGTGTGGGATTCATTTACTTTGTTTCATGCCATGCATGGTAGATTTAGCTGTCTGGGCACTGCTAACGTTAGCCTCCACACCAAAATGCTGTTAGACACACCCACGTAAAGGTATAGTCAGGTATTGCAAGCTAATTGTAAGCTAATAAACTTTTTGTTAAATTCTCTAAATATCTCCTCATATTTCGCTATCTTATAGCGCTGTGTGCGTGTTAAGTAATTTGATAGTTCTACTCAGCCCTGGCTCCGTAAATAGGAAAGTGGCAAACACCGCTCACATAAACAAAGCGATAGTACTACGTCCTGCTTTACAATGTGTTTCAATGTGTGGAGCAACGCTGCGGAGAGATATTGTTTTGACTTTTGCTCAAAGTTAGCAAGAGTTCCCAAGAATTACTAACCCTGCCTTTAAGACGTTCCATTGTTGCTTCCTACTAATTATTCCAATATCTTTGGTTTATTGGGTGTTCAACTTGCAGCCAGAACCTCATAAGTATGTATATGAGCCCCAGTTGGTCTTCCTTTCTTTGAGGAAGATGCTCAACACATACCTGCTGTATAGTCAATTCAAGTTCAAGATTGTTGTTATCATTTGCAATAACAAGTTATGGAAATGCTTGGAATATAGGAATGCTTGGTTTTCCTCCTCCCAACAATGCAGTCGAAAGTAACAATAATAATAATTTAAAAAAGAAAGTAAAAAGATTAAAAAAAGGAAATACACAATTAATAGAAACACTTACATAAGAACAGGATCATTCGTAATATCTATCCAACTATACAATTGTAGTACAGTGTAAAAGTGTGGGAGTGCACAGTATGAAGTGACAGGTGCGCATGGAACTATAAGTGGACAGGTTGAGCAGCCTTTCAGCCTGTGGGAGAATGCTGTCCCGGAGCCTGTCATTGGCTGCATGCTTCTGTACCTTGGCCTGATGGCAGCCCGGTCTGCTCCTCCTCCTAGACCTCTCTGAGATCCGACAGAGATGGTCGCTCTGCTGGTCTATGTTGGAGCACTCCTGTCAGCATAATGCAGAGTCAGCGATTGTAGCTGATTATGAACCAGCTTGTGAATATGACCCAGATGCATATCATTGTTGTGGACTAGCTAGGGCAGGCTTTGAATGGACATTGTATTCAGTACAATGGAGGGTTCTTAACAAGCTGTTACAAGCGTTCAAATAACATCATTTGGACAAAAGCAAATTAAATCGTCAACATAATCAGCAGGCAAGAGATCTGCACATTGTTGGTCCACATCCAAAGTCTGTTCAAAGTCTCCTTTCACAACACACAGATATGCTTCACAGCCATGGAATCTGTCACAGCATGGATGCATAGGAAATTGGTATCATGGCAGGGTGCACAATCTCCCTTCAAGCATCCAGCATTGATGGAGGGAATCATTACGGCAAGAAAGTGGGCAGTGGTTGGGGATGGAAGGAGGAGGGGATTTGTCTCACACCCATCAGGACATTCGGTATGCGGGAGATAACAATGACAGCATTTGCTTCTGAAAAAGAAACACAATAAATGGGCTTGAAGGAAAGCAAATCTATGCAAATCGCCACACAGATGTACAGTATGGGAAATCTTAACCATAGTGATTCTGTAAAGGCCTGTTAACTAGCCTTGCGAGACCCTCCTGATCTCTCAAGCTTAACGTGAGAATCAGTATGGAAAGCCAAGAAATCCTTGCGACTGAATCAGAGTAGCAATTAATCTGACCTATCAGCATCGTTTCCATGTTCTCAAAAACATACGTAGTGTCATGTTCTGCTGCCCAGTCCATGTCTCCCGTGTTTTAGTCCGTGTTTTCCCTGTGGTCCAGTCCGTGTTTTCCCTGTGGTCCAGTCCGTGTTTTCCCTGTGGTCCAGTCAGTGTTTTCCCTGTGGTCCAGTCCGTGTTTTCCCTGTGGTCCAGTCAGTGTTTTCCCTGTGGTCCAGTCAGTGTTTTCCCTGTGGTCCAGTCCGTGTTTTCCCTGTGTTCCTGGTCTTGCCTGAGTTGATTGTCATTAATTTCACCTGCCGCTCGTTGTCTGTGTCCACTGGTCTGTCTTGTGTTGCTGTGTTTAAGCCCTGGTGTGTTCTGTTGTCTTTGTGGAGTTATCATTTTGTTTATGTGCCTGTGGTTTTTGTATCTGTCCTGAAGCCTAGCGATCAGCGTGTCGTGCATTTGGGTCCACCCTGACGGAGAACCTGACAACTACACAAGTGGGTTCATCCAACTGATAAAAGGGAACATATTTACAGTTCATATGAGTCTAAACAGGCACACTTGGATATTTCTTCAGTTTACTACACTACTACACTAATGGTGACCGACCAAAGCGTAAGTTCTTTCTGTTGGAAATCCTTGTGTGTTGCGATGTTCTGGGCCTAGAGATGGTGCTTCACATAATAGCGGTGTGTGGTATTGTGTTGATGCTGTTGCTGGCACAGCCAAGACTAGGCACTGCAGGGGCTTTTGAGACTCCAGAATCTACTGCTGAACCATCTGGGGGTGACAGGGCCTAATTAAATGGACATATGTGCTGGGCAAGTGTACCTACAGTGTATTTGAACTCCACATCCTCCCTGGATATCAAAGAAAGAAACGTGAGTTTCACTGAAAAAGGTCTTGTTTCCTACTGATACATAGTAGCAGAGGCAGCTCATTGTTGAGCAGCTATCCTGTTTCTCTCTGGCTTCTAGACAAGCCTGCATGTGGCATTACCAAGCGGCAACATCCAAATTAATTATTACAAAATGCCAAGTGCCAAAATCTGCAGTTTGTCGAATGGCCACTTGAGGCTGTCACTAAAGTGAGTCAGTCCCCATATTCAACTTTATAATAGAAATAAACATGCAATAGGTGTCGATAGGGCAACAGAACATAGCAATTATATTGTATATTTGGGCATCATAAGTGCATCACACGTAACATAATATTGTGTGCATGTGTGTTCAAGTTTATTTGAACAACATGAACCCGCGCCCCACTCGGCCATGGCTCAAGGGCACTACTAACAGCTTAGCCCTAGTGAGTGTACACAGTAGAGACAAAACTGAGGGTGGTGTCCTCTTGGCCGGAGCCGGTGGTTATCTGTATGGGAAGAGTCGTAATCATACCAACACTTACCTTAACCCTTTATGCAGACCAGAACGACCCAGCGTTCAAGTCAATGGGGAGGAATGGGGAGGTATTGCCCATTATTTATCTGTGGGGGCATTGATGTGTATACTGTATTGAGCGTATTACATGAATTCCCAAGCACTATAGCTGCAGAAAAACTGTGTTGGGGTAAACTGACTATGTTTTAGGCCATGCATGGTAGATTTAGCTGTCTGGGCGCTGATTACGTCAACATCCACAGCCAAATGCCCTTGGTGACACACCCACTTAAGAGACCAAAAGCGTTCAATTTGTGGTCCATTCAACGTGTAGTTCTGTTTTAAGCCGATAATTTAATGATTTTTATAACAACGGGAATTCTGTCAAAATTAATACCAACACCGATGTGTCTCTCATTACAGATCAGTTCTATTACTTGGTTTACAGCTCATAAAACACATTTAAGGGTGCAGTTAAACTTTAAAACCCCCTCCTCTCGTGTCAGACAAACTGTTGAAGTCCCCATGCCCTCATATAGTGTGTTGCTTTTAGTACAACAAAGGCATTCCTCCACCCTCCAGCGGAGCGCTGGGTGGCGTGTACCTTGACTAGACGCCTGCGTGTCTGGACAGGCTACATACCGTCCCAGTTTCGGCAGCGAAGGATAGGACAGCCCAGCCTCAAGGTGACAAAGCACCAATTACATAAAAGAAGCCGAGCGGTGGCGTGCGCACGCTCGGCGTACACGCCGTCCTCTGAGATCAATCAGCTGTGAAGTGGAGAGGGCACCTTGAAAAACTCTCCTCTGTTTATTTGTTTGAAACGTTTGCTGCCTTTGTAGTGCTCTTTAAGTGCTCTTTAAGACCGCGGGGGGGATTCTGCCACTGATGTTAACTTTAATGGCTTGACCTTTGACCCCCGCGGGACGCATCGCCGCCGACTCCCAAATAGCATGGCGACAACTACAAGCTGCCGTTTAGCGGCCACGCTCATTTACACGCTTAAGACGAGAGGCGGTTATTGTTCCCCACCTGGGTTAATTGCTGCATTTGTTGCCCACGACAAGCTAACCGCCGGCAGACGCAAGCTAGGACTTTTCTGAAGGCTCTCGCTTCATCACGACCCCTGAATGAGAACGGAAACATTTACATGTGTCTTGGAAAACGCTGTTGGAAAACAGCAATGAAATGAGGGGGTTTTCTGTTTGTAGATGGTCTGTTTATAATGACTTGGATCTCCTGACGCAACGTTGTTAAGCCAAGCAACGTCAGCTATACATGACCAGCCCCGGAGCACACACCACCAATTTCCTCACAGATTAAAATGTGCGTCACAGAAGACAATGCCCCTCGGTCTGTAGAAAATCTGCTTTTGGTGGTCACAAGACACAGCTCTAGTTGATAGACCCTGCCTCCATAGACGTCCATTTAGACTTATCACCACACCCATTATATTTCTGGCCTATTTTCTCTGACTGATCCGATAAATGTTTCCTGGCTGTCAATCATATGAATGCACGCTCACACACAGTTACAACAGGTTTGTTAACGGGCTTCTCAACGGCAGACCACAGGCTGCCGAGCAAGGGAGCAGAGGAGAGGGTGGGTTTGACAAAACTCTCTTTCCTTCTTTTTTAGATAGCTCTTATCGCAAATCTCAAATCTTACTGCAGTGTACCTGCGGCGGCTTAAAATCAAACCCCACAGCTGTAACTAGGTTGCATTTTGACATATAACTGTTTTACGCTGTGAAAGGTTACCTACATATACTGTACACACAAGACATTTGGTGGTGCTCACAAAACAAGGGCAAACGAATGAGACAAAAGGTTAGTTCAGCACAAACAGTGTGCATCATGTGCAACAAAAAACAACTATGTTGACTGTTTACCAGCTGACGGTTCCCCACTGGTCGGTCTGTCTGTCTGTCTACAGTAACTAACTAGCAACCATACTTACTAACAAACTAACAAGGGTGCCTACCGTCAATGCTTCTGACTGGCCCATAGAAGAGTATAGAGTGGATATAAAAAGTCTACACACCCCTGTTAAAATGCCAGGTTTTTGTGATGTAAAAGAATGAGACAAACTTAATTTAATTGAAAAACAAAATGAAATCTTTGAGTGGGAAAAATACAAAATAAAAACTTTACAATAACCTGGTTGCATAAGTGTGCACACCCTTAAACTAATACTTTGTTGAAGCACCTTTTGATTTTATTACAGCACTCAGTCTGGGTAGGAGTCTATTAGCATGGCACATCTTGACGTGGCAATATTTGCCCACTCTTCTTTGTAAAAGCGCTCCAAATCTGTCGGGTTACGTGTCGAGGACATCTCCTGTGCACAACCCTCTTCAGATCACCCCACAGATCTTCAATGTTCACTTTTTATATCCACTGTATGTCAAGTCTGGTTTTGTTAATCTGCTGTCTTCCCCAGTTTCGGTTTCATCCCAACCCCGGTGATTGCCTGCTTTGTGTCCATCGTACGTTAGCTTACGAGGGTCTATGTATCAGATGTTAGCTTACGAGGGTATATGTATCAGACGTTAGTTTACAAGGGTATATGTTTCAGACGTTAGTTTACAAGGGTCTATGTATCAGATGTTAGCTTACGAGGGTCTATGTATCAGACGTTATCTTACGAGGGTCTATGTATCAGACGTTAGCTTACGAGGGTCTAAGTATCAGACGTTAGCTTACGAGGGTATATGTATCAGACGTTAGCTTACGAGGGTCTAAGTATCAGACGTTAGCTTACGAGGGTCTATGTATCAGATGTTAGTTTACGAGGGTATATGTATCAGACGTTAGCTTACGAGGGTCTAAGTATCAGACGTTGGCTTACGAGGGTATAAGTATCAGATGTTAGTTTACGAGGGTCTATGTATCAGATGTTAGTTTACGAGGGTCTATGTATCAAACGTTATCTTACGAGGGTCTATATATCAGACGTTAGCTTACAAGGGTATATGTATCAGACGTTTGCTTACGAGGGTATACGGCTTTTTAAACAAAATAGTACTTATGTAGATGTTGATTTCACCAGGTTGGGGGAGGTGACACACATTTACCTGGGCAGCAAAATTATTTTCCATCACGGAGAATGTCACAGAAACACATGACGGCATCAGACTGGATAGATCACACATCGGATTGATTTTAGGCCGCCCCTGCCAAGTTGCCATGGTAGGCGTGCTAAATCCAAGCCTATAAACGGCTGTATCAAATCATTACTTATCATCTTAGATGGCCCTGTGATAGCGCTGATGTGAAAACCTAGTTAAAGTCTGTGCCTCTTTCTTTGTAATGAATTGACTCATATTGCCTTCTAGTTTCACTGCATCTCCATCGCAGTCAACCCACCACGCGGTCCAATGGAGAGGGGTCCGAGTCTCCACGGGCATTTAGACGGATTGTGGTATTAACTTTAGATTTTTTTATGCTCTCTCTGTTACACACACCCACACACATTGTACAATTGGCGTTACTGTGTGTGTGTGTGTGTGTGTGTGTGTGTGTGTGTGTGTGTGTGTGTCAGGGCTGTTCCGATTGAACCCCATCATGTGACCCAGGTGATCAGGGTTCATGCAGCAGTCATCCAATGAGCTGTCAGCCTCCACGCCTTCCTTCTGCTCTGTTGCATCAGCGTGGAGAGCTGAGAATGATCAAAGTCTTCTCCCTCTCTCTCTCGCTCTCGCTCTCTCTCTCTCTCTGCATTCAAAGTATGTGTGTGTGCGTGCATGTGCACGTGTGTGTGCACGTGTGAGCATGTAGGCAGCCAGCGGAGGGCCTGGCCCCAGGGGCCGTACCTGATCAAAGCCTGTGTCTGTCAGTTCACTCACACATGCACACGCACGCACACACACACGCACACACACACTGCACGCAGCACAGGGCAATCAAGAGTCAGATATGTATATACAGAGAGAGAGAGAGAGATGGACAGGCTGACACAAAGGGAGGATGTACAGGCAGAGCTGAGAGAGGGCTCGTTCTGTGTTTACCCGAGATCAAGCGGGGGTCAGACATCCCCAACACAGCGCAGCTCTCTCTCTCGCCCACTCGCTCGCTCGCTGTCCCCGGATTGAAAGCCTCAATCGCCCGCTGACACAGAGCGATGATGGCCAACTGCTGTTGCTTCGCGTGTTTTGCCTTCGTTATCTCCGCTGGACTGATGTCTGAGCGGCGACCATGTGTGCTGCTGGCACGCACGTGCCACTGTTACGCCTAATTCTTTGTCCTGCCGGATTCAGTGACCCTTTCTAAACGAAGTACGTTAAATAAAGCAGAAAAAACATGAAAAGGTTTGATAGATCTATAAATAATATTTAGAAATATCTAGACATCAAACGACGAGGCTGGTGTAGATAAAGTAGATTACTATTCTCTTTTTATTCAGAAATCACTCAAATCACAAACTTTTTGCAGAGCAAACCATCATCGATAGCTAGCTAACCTTTCAGTAACCCTTTCCCGAACTAAAACACTTCGGGAGCGAGACATAAAAAGTTAATGAGAAATCACACGCTCTGGTTAATAGATTGTACATGATTGGAGGTGGCGCATGCACACTTTCGAAAGGGTCACTGAATCCGGCAAGACACAGAATTATCTAAGTACATTAAATAGTCAATTATCTTAGTAGGCTAACCGTAAGCTGTCTGTCTCTCTGTCCTGCGGGCTAACCGTAAGCTGTCTGTCTCTCTGTCCTGCGGGCTAACCGTAAGCTGTCTGTCTCTCTGTCCTGCAGGCTAACCGTAAGCTGTCTGTCTCTCTGTCCTGCGGTCTAACATCTTCATCCTTCTAATCACCTTCATCATGACCACTATGAGGATCAGCGTGACCTTACTTGTTGGGATGGCTCTGGCCCATAACAGTAAGCCTTCAGACAAACTAACACTAACTAAGACACCAACACAATCATCACAAGGTGTTCAGGTGACAGGTCGTGGAAGCAAAACCCTTACAACACACTTCCTATTAGATACCTGCATGTTGATCTGTACACCCAGACTGGTTTAATTATGATGCTAATTGAATCTGAATCTCATCATTGTGCTATTTAATCTCACACAGAATGTCATGAAGGATTCTCTCACTATGGTCATCACTGTTTCAAATACTTTGCAGCAGCAAAGACTTGGGGTCAAGCTGAGGTAAAGAGCTTATTGACAGTGGATATTTAATTCATATTATATTAATGCAAAGTAGTCTCTTCCTAATAAGCCATGAATTTACATTGTTCAAAAGTTTTCTTGTGATAACCACATCATTAATCGTTTTTCTTTGGAAAACAATGCATTTTTACAAAAATGCATACCAATTCTTTTTTTACAAAAATAAGAATCGCCTATTAATAAAGTAAATAAATACCAATTCTGATTATGCATTAAAGCCCTTAAAAAAATCACATGATAATGTTTTAATGTCCAGGGCCAAATGTGCAGCTAGTGCTGTAGCTTAGTTGATAAGTTGTGAAGTTTGTGTTTGCTACCGTGGCTGTGATCGAACACCAACTTGAGCTTTTAAATACTTGTAGAGGGCTGTGATTAATATATTAGCATTAGCGATTAGTATAAGGCTTATTCTATAAGCCTTTCTGCAACTGTAGTAATTAGGTAAAACGTTTCTGCCAGGTGTGCTGTGGACGTTAACGTGAACACTCACGCCACATGCTTGCAGTTGGAAACCAGTAGTGACAAAATATACTGTTATGGCTAAGCCCCAATGTCTGGCATTGTTTACCAGCAAAACGATGTATTGTTCTCTCATGTCAGTATCACCAGAAAACCGAATCTAAATTAAATATAAATGCATGGCACCTTGGGGCTTCAGTGCTTCTGTATATTGCTATATAGGCTTACATATTAGTATGTGCTGCATTCTCTCTCCATGTGTCTCACTGCATGCCTGCAGCAAGCCTGTCTGGCCCTGTGTGGTGATCATGCGTTGGCCTGAGAGTCAGGCATGCGTAAATGTATGTTATGTTATTTTCTAACACATTAGTTATGAAAAATATTGGCTACATGGACTGGATTTAAATGCAAAATCATTTCTTAATGTAAAATGTCAGTAGTATATTATACATGGGCTAGTATGCTATGTGACTCATGAGCTACTGTACGTCTTGTTTTAAGATGCTTAAATCACTCAAACAAATGTTAACACTTTTATCAATACGGTCGTGCTACACACCGTTTGAACGGCTATCCACAAAGCAATTGTTCAGTTGTTTTTACAGTCAGGTGATAACTTCTTGTCAGCGCAGTCCACCCTTAGGTTAGCCGATTTTAACAGTCAAAAATTACTTGGCAGTTAATTGGATGACCCATCTGTCTGTCATTGTTGTTTTAGCTCTCGCTGTCGTCACACCTAAACCACGCCCATAGCTATCAGTAAAACACTGATTGGTCAGTTCAGTTGTTACTTGGACTCAAGTCGCAAGGATTTGAAGCTCTCCAGAGCGATTATCACGGCAAAGTCAAACTTAAACCTGTGAGATCAGGGTGGTCTCCGAAGGCTACCCTCAGCTGCAGTTCCTTGAGCATGTGAAGATTCCATGATTCCATGAACAAAACTAACTAACCCTTGTCTGGCTGGATTGCTGGTGTTTCAAACATGAATGTCGCAAATTCACAGCAAAGGCCAATGTATTGCACATATGAAGTGACGCATTTACTTTCCTGACATGCACTCAGAAACTACATAATAAATCAATTTAAGGGGAAATGAGAAAGTTTGTCCCCAACTTCCTGGTAAGAATGAATGATTAAGACACCTAATATGATGTTTAAAGCTGAGAGGTGGGCAAGATTATGATGTACAATAAGGCTCTCTCTCTCTCTCTCTCTCTCTCTCTCTCTCTCTCTCTCTCTCTCTCTCTCTCTCTCTCTCTCTCTCTCTCTCTCTTACATGCCAACATTTTAATTATCGTCTTACTTTTCTGTTTTATCTGTTTCAAAAGCTTTGGAGGGAAAAGAGACACCTGCATCAATCATAATTATTTTACTCATACTAAAATTAGCAGACGGAACAGTCTCTCCTTCACAGAGGAACAGGGGAGGGGTGGGCTGAAAGAAAGGAGAGATCGGGGAGAGAGATTGCAGCGAGGTGAATGGATAAATATCACTCTGGCTGATTGGGCCTAATTAGAGGCATGGAAAGGATTTCTGGACGGGGTTGAAATTGAGAAGGCTGACTTGTCTGAGCCAATTAGGCCGCAGTATTATAGCAGAAGAGAAAACACAGCGATTAGATTAAGTTTAGCGGCCGTGCGGCGAGCAGAGTATAGCTCAGGCTGAGAGCTACGGCGTGTTTCTCCACACTGTTATAGCGGTGGCCGCGGTGACGGCCGTGCGCTGCTCTTCAAAACACACACGTCTCCACCTGCCATCCGCCAGTCACTCTGTTCCCTTCTCTCTCTCCTGGCACCGCCCTCGTTCACAAGGAAGAGGCCAGCTGACAGATGCTGCTTTTCCAGATGCTTGTAACACAGCTGCGCAGGGTCAACTGGAGACCGAAGTCCTTGTGGATTCACTGTGTGTGTGTGAGCGCATGCGTGTCTGTGTGTGTGTGTGTGTGTGTGTGTGTGTGTGTGTGTGTGTGTGTGTCTGTGCATCTGGGCATGCTTGCGTGCCAATGTGTGATTTCGGTGATTGCAAACAATCACTACTGTGGCCGTATGAGTAATAGAGGCCGTAAGGACCATTTATGCTTCTGCGTCATGCTGACATGTAGCCTATGGCGTGGCTTTGACATGTTTTACTTCTGCGTCGGCCATGCAGACCTGTGCGCATTGACTGCTCATGCAAATTGATGCGAAGCGGCAAAATGCGGAAGTGCCATGTCTTGTGCCTGAATTAGAACACAAATTAAGTGTAAACGTTTCAAAATAAGCACATACAAATATTTATTTCCAGCGAACCTCTTAGTTACACCAACATCTATCATAGTAAACAAGCTGTGCCGACACACAAGAGTATGATCAAAGAGCGCTTTATGCTACGGAAAACCCAGGAAAATACCTGTCTTGTTGTGCGTAGTTGTAGGCTAGTCTTGGTTAATAATGTTCAAGCAAGACATAAAACTGATTTTTTACGGCTAATCTAACGATACCATGGTTGTCAAAGGGAGACAGTCTGTGCAGGTAGGCTATGGCATTGTTATAAACATTCCCAATTCCAAAGCACTACTCTGGCATATGGGCTTAAATCCACAAGACTGCTGCGTCGAATCGAGGGATGGACGAACTGACAGGTAGTTACATTTTTGGAGAGGTGCACGTCAGCCTACGCTGTAGCTACGCCGTAGCCTGACACATCGGTTACTCCCTATCTATAGCTGACGCCACAGCTTTGACGCAGAAGCTATAATAGACCTTTACTACGACTCACGAAAGACTCTGGAGGCGGTTGCAAGGTACCAATGGGCCCGAAGGGCTGCAGCATTTGCCGTAGCAGAAGCGAAGCAGCGGGTGTGGGAGAGTTTCGGAGAAGCCATGGAGAAAGATTTCGGTCGGCACCAAAGTGTTTCTGGAAAACCGTCCGCCACCTTAGGAGTGGGAAGCAGGGAACCATCAAAGCTGTGTACAGGAAAGATGGGACACTGTTGACCTCAACTGAGGAGGTAATTGGGCGGTGGAAGGAACACTTTGAGGAACTCCTGAATGCCACTGACACACTCTCTGTGGTACCGACAGAGCTGGAGGCTGATGGGGGATCACCATCAGTTTCCCTGGGGGAGGTCACTGAGGTAGTCAAACAACTCCACAGTGGCAAAGCCCCAGGGATTGATGAGATCCGTCACGCATCTTTAACATCGCGTAGAAGTCGGGGACAGTGCCAAAGGATTGGCAGGTGGTTCCCCTCTTGAAGAAGAGGGATCAGAGAGTGTGTGCCAATTACAGGGGTATCACACTACTCAGCCTCCCTGGTAAAATCTACTTCAAGGTGCTGGAGAGGAGGGTTCGGCCGATTGTTGAACCTCAGATTGAAGAACAACAATGCGGATTCCGTCCTGGTCGTGGAACAACGGATCAGTTCTTTACTCTTGAAAGGATCCTGAAGGGGGCCTGGGAGTATGCCCTTCCGGTCTACATGTGCTTTGTGGATCTAGAGAAGGCTCCCGGGTCCCTCGGGATATACTGTGGGAGGTGCTGCAGGAGTATGGGGTGAGGGGGTCCCTTTTAAAGGCAATCCAATCCATTAATGTCCAAAGCGAGAGCTGTGTATGGATTCTCGGCAGTAAGTCAGACTCGTTTCAAGTGAGGGTTGGAGGGTTGGTTGCGGTTCGGTAGCCTGGGGATCTCATCGCTGCTTTTTGCAGATCATGTGTTCCTGACGGCATCATCGGTCCGTTACCTCCAGCATTCACTGGATCGGTTTGCAGCCGAGTGTGAAACGGCTGGGACAGCGGCTAGCACCGCTAAATCTGAGGCCTCGGTTCTCAGCTGAAAACCGATGGTCAATGTAGGGAATGAGTCCTTACCCCAAGTGAAGTAGTTTAAGTACCTCTGGGTCTTGTTTGTGAGTGAGGGGACAATGGAGCGGGAGATTGGCCGGAGAATCGGAGCAGCGGAAGTGGTATCGCAATCACTTTATTGCACCATTGTGACGAAAATAGAGCTGAGCCGGAAAGCAAAGCTCTCGCAATTTTTGTTCCTACCCTCACCTATGGTCATGAAGGGTGGGTCATGACGAAATAACAAGATCACAAGTATGAGCGGACGAAATGGGTTTTTTCAGGAGGGTGGCTGGCTTCTCCCTTAGAGATAGGGTGAGAAGCTCAGCTATCCGTGAGAAACTCGGAGTAGAGCCG